>MCJB01049619.1:449840-468480 GCA_002018475.1 Nicotiana obtusifolia
CCCACCACCCACAAATGTTAAAGGCATTAGAAGCATTCTAGGTCAACCAGGGTTTTACAGATGGTTCATAAAGGATTTTTCAAAGATTACAAAACCTCTGACTAACCTTTTGATGAAAGATGTTAAGTTTGAATTTTCAGGTGATTGTATGAAAGCCTTTGACACCCTTAAGGAAAAATTATCAACTGTCCCTGTAGTTGTGTCCCCTGATTGGAACCAACCTTTTGAGGTCATGTGTGATGCTAGTGATACAATAGTTGGAGCTATTTTAGAATAGAGAAAAGATACGATTTTCGTCCAATTTACTATGCCAGCAGGACAATGAATGAGGTTCAACTAAATTATGCTACAACTGAAAAAGAATTACTGGCAGTGGTATTTGCATTCGATAAGTTTCGTTCTTATCTGGTAGGAACTAAGGTCACTATACTTGGTTGGATGGATTTTACTTCTCCAAGGTCACTTATCTGCCGACCTAGATTGTTAAGATGGATTTTACTTCTCCAAGAATTTGAGCTCGAGATAAAAGATAAAAAAAGGAACAGAGAATCAGGTAGCTGACCATTTGTTTATATTAGAGAACCAACCCTCCACTTGAGTTGTGTGATATAAAAGAAGAGTTTCCTGATGAACATATTTTTTTCTATCAACTCAGTGTGACTCAGCCACCCTCGTTTGCAGACATTGTAAATTACTTGGTTGGAAAATGGACACCCGAAAATCTCACTTACCAACAGAGGAAAAAGTTGATATTTGATGCGAAATATTATTTGTGGAATGACCTTTACTTGTTTAAAATTTGTGCAAATTATATTATCATAAGGTGTGTACCAGAAAAAGAATGATCGAAATTTTGTATCTTTGCCACGATAGAGCAGTTGGAGGACATTATGCAGCAAATCGAACTGCCTTTAAAGTTCTGGAAGTTGGATTTTTCTAGCTTATACTTTTCAAGTCACGACCCAAAATTCAACTAGTCGTGATGGAACCTGACCCAACCCGCTAGGTAAGCCAATTAACAAATATTCAATTTAATGAGATTTATTAAGAGAATAAATAATAATACAACTGCTTTTATACAAAGAATTGCCCAAGGACTGGTAGTACAAATCATGAGCTTCTAAGATTTAGATTTTTACAAGGCTGAACTAAAATAATTACAACATCTGTTTAAAATGTAAATGAACAGAATTCGAAGCTAATGCTGCCAAGGACAAGTGATAGCAATAACTGGAATGCAGGTGCATCTTCTGATCTAGCTCCCGTCGTAGGCAGCAACATCAACATCCAACATCTGCACGCAAGGTGTAGAAGTGTAGTATGAGTACAACCGTCCATATGTACTCAATAAGTAACAAACCTAACCTTAGGTTGAAAGTAGTGACAATTTAGAACAAGGGTCGGAGTCCAATACCAATAACCAAAAACAGTTCATAACAACGTAATAAGAATGGTACAGGAAATAATTCAGAGGTACGATGCTGAACTCATTCACATTTACGGGAAAATAGGCGTGTTTTTCAAAGATGTCAGTAAAACTCAATTTTTTTCACCAAATCACCAAAGATATGAGTAAATTTGAGAACTAAAATTTTTCCTAAAAACCATTCAACAATAATTAAGATATTTCATTTTCAGATAGCATAGGTAAAGTACATCTCTATACCTACATGTCAATATGAAGTGAAATCATGAATGTCACCAAAATCCGGTGCATGAGAAAATACATCTCTATGCCTGTATCAAGCACGCATATCACATGCAATGCACCTCAGTTATGAAATCATGTACTCACACTCTCAGAGTACTCAATCTCACTGTCTCATATTATCACTCATCATGTTAAATTCTCAGCACTCTCAGCCATTAGTACTGTACAGGGCAGATCCAGCACAGGGCAGATCCAGCCCAAACATAAATAAACCAGGGCAGATCCAACCCAATGCAAATGAATCCAGGACAGACCCAGCCCAAAAATCCATAGCAACTACGTGCATTGCGGATGTGCAGACACCGGAGGGGCCGATCTAGCCCAAGTGCTATAATAAACCAAATCCTGGCATGAATCAATAAAGCCTGCTGCGGTGTGCAGTCCGATCCCATAAATATCACTCACAAACAGGCCCTGGGCCTCACTCAATCATCAATCTCTCTAGTCTCTGGGGCTCACAAGAATCATGATAATCAGCCCAAACAATGATGATATGATGTATGAATATAGGACAACAAAGACTGAGATATGATATGCAAATAATAATTGTGATCGAGTATAAATTTCAGATTAAGCAATTAATTCAACATGTAACATGATCTATGTGGATCCTAACAGTACAACATGTGGCCTAAGCATGATTTCTAACATAGATCACCGCTCAATTACTCTAGCACGTAGAGATTTCACTTTTACAAATAAGATTATGTAACTACACAGTACCACAGAAATAATTGAGTCACAATTCACACGGTGAACGCCCACACGCCCGTCACCTAGCATGTGCATCACCTCAACACCAAACATATAACACGTAATTCAAGGTTTCATACCCTCAGCACCAAGTTTAAAAGTTTTACTTACCTCGAACAAGCCAAGTCCAATACCTAGCAAGCCAAACGATACTCCTCAAATGCCATCCTGCGCATACTGACCTCTGAACAACTCGAAACTAGCCAAAACCAACTCAAATGCATCAATTAGTGCCTAAGGAAACAATTCCAAATGATAAAGGCCAAATCTTTATCAGAAGCTCAAAATTGACCAAAAAGTCAACCCCGGGTCCGCACCTCGGAACCCAACAAAACTCACAAAATCTGACAACCCATTCAATAACGAGTTCAACCATACAAGTTTCATTCAAATCCGACTCCGAATCGATGTTCAAAACTCGAAAATTCACTCTATGATACTTTAGACAAAAACTCTCAATTTCTCTCTTGAAATCTTCAATCAAATGCAAAAAACGAAGATAAATTCATGAAATAAAATCAAAACCGAGTAGAGAACACATACCCCAATCCGTATGGTGAAAATCACCTCAAATATTGCTTCAATCCGAGCTCCATAGCTCCAAATATGATAAAATGGTTGAAACTTCCGAAATAGAATACTTTATAATCACTTGGCAAATCAATGAAACGTGTTCGCGGAAATACCCTCACGGTCGTGAAGAAGGAAAAGCACTGCCCCAGAAAATACCCTACGAGATCCCGTATAAAGCCACGCGAATGCGGTACATAAAGCTCAAAAACTACGCGATCGCTGAAACAGGACCGCGAACGCAAAGAGAAACAGCCTCTGCCCAACTCAGTCCAAATCACTATGCAAACTCGTTGCTCAAACTGCAGCAACCTATGTGAACGCGTATGAGGACTCCCGAATGCGATGAACAACTTTTCCCCAGCCATCAAACAACTCTACGCGATTGCGATTAACTAGACGCGATCGAGAATAAAGAAACCAGATGCTCAGCACAACCAGCAATGCCAAAATGAAGGAAAATGATCCAAATTCAACCCAAAACACGCCCGAGTCCCCCGAGACCATGTCCAAACATTCCACAAGTGCCATAGCATAACATGGACCTACTCGAGGCCTCAAATCACGTATAAAAACATCGAAACAACAAATCGCACCTCAAATCGATCTTAATGAACTTTTGAACTTTCAACTTCCAAAACTCGTGCCAAAACATATCAAATTAACTCGGAATGAGCTCAAATTTCGCACACACATCCCAAATGACATAATGAGGCTAGTTAAATTCCCGAAACCATAATCTGAACTCGATATCATCAAAGTCAACTCCCGGTCAAACTTATAAACTTTCTAAACCTTCAAATTTCTAACTTTCACCAATTCGCGCCGAAACCTTCTAGAAATATCCAAATGCAAATCAAGGCATACGCCCGAGTCCAAAATTATCCTATGGACCTTACGGAACCATCAAAACTCTGTTTCGGGGTCAAATATAGAAAATTCAAACTTGGTCAACTCTTCCAACTTAAAGCTTCAATCATGAAATTCATTCTTCCAAATCGATTCTGAATAACCTGAAAACCAAAACTGACGATTCGCAAAAGTCATAATACATCATACAGAGCTACGCATGCCCTTAAGCTACCGAGCGAAGTGCAAATGCTCAAAACGACCGGTCGGGTCGTTATATTTTCCCCTACTTAAACATGCATTCGTCCTCAAACGTGCCCAGAGTCATTCCAAAGCTATCAAATCGCTGTGTAACCTTACCATGCACATGCCCGAGGGTGATCCCATATCACCCAATCCGTATAAGCCTGACAACACAGCATAACTGACGATCTTTAGTTCAACCTTAGCCCATAAACCTTGGAACCCATTTTCCAACATCTGAAATTCCTTACAAGACCTGAATCTCGCATCTACACACTGTATATGTCTGAAAAAGCTGTATCAAGCCGTAAAAAAAGCCCAAGATGCAATCACATACTATACCACATAACTCAGATGCTCACAGCAATAACCTCTTACCACGGTAGCTACTAAATAAAAACCTAATAGCGGTAATAAACCTCACATAGAACAAAACCCCATTCCAAAACCTTCGTACACTACCGATGATGAAAGAAACACATAGAAACTCGTAACCACTTATCATACCAACAAGTCATGGAACTCTACCTCTTTCGACAAGAACTATAGCCAATTTTTAAGCTAGTTTCCGATATTATCCTTCCAAATATAGTGCAATTAGATTCGATAGTATTCATTCTAGGTCCGACGAACTCATCTTATCAAATACAACCGCCCTACTGACAAGCCATACCAATACAACATTAAGCCACGAACTGATGGCTCATTTGTACATGGTGCTCCGATTAGTTGAGCAGATGGTTTTCTATATACAGGGCTTCCTTTGATGAAGCCAATGACCCATTTTGAACAAGGTGCTACGGTTGTTTGAGTAGGCGATTTGCTATGTAAAGGTTTTTCTCTGCATCAGCTGTCTGATTTCGAGGCACCTGCAAAGAATTTGAAGGTTAGCTTTAGTTGTAGCAAAAGAATTCCAGTAAAGAAGGAAGAGAGTTGGCAGATCCGTCATTTGCCCTAGTGTGGTCTAAGTGCTTCCTTACTCCCTGCTTACCCTGCACTCAAAGAAAAACTCTTAGTAGGGGTGGGGAAGTTGGTTTGTTTGGACCACAGCGTTGTTTTGCCCCAATTTTTTACATGATTGGGCCGCGAAGTTCGGTAGATGGAACAAATTACTGTATATATATTTGTTGTTTTCAAAAACATTTTGAAAATACTTTATTTTTAAGGAAAATTTTGTCGTTCCTGATTATGACATGTTAGGAAAGGTTCTCCACACGAGAGCGTATCCTCTTGAAAACTTTATCTTTTTTATGTCGACCTTCCGTGATGCTTCTTGACAACGTGGTTGCTTGCTATCGAGGTTGCACTCTAGTTCGAACTAATGCACTACAAGGCTTTCCTAAGGTTATGACCAAACCCTTTCAGGTTGCCTATGTATCCAAAACGGAATCAGGTCTGAACATAGTTCATGGATTATGATAAAATATGATGAAGATAACCGAGACTGACTCAGGGAGCCTATGTATCTAAATGGAATCAGGTCAAAGAATAGTTCGATTACAACAAATGAAAAATCATGAGATTAAGAATAAAAGTGGACGAGTTTGACTCAGACTGCCTACGTATCAAAATAAAATCAGGCCAGAACTTAGTTCACTTAAAAAAAAACGACTGAATCCGATGAAGATTGCTGTGTATTCCTTTCTAAGGAAATCAAGCCGGCATAGTTCTTGATACAAAAGTGATATTTGGTTTTTCTATTACAAGAGAAAGGGGGGCGGGGAGAGAAATCAAACTCTACGTGGGTTGCCTACGTATCCCTCTGTGGGAAGTCAGGTTGAACGTAGTTCTGTTACAACAAACCTAACTATATTTGTCTTCAAACCTAGTATCTCTTGATTGCGTCTGAGTTGATGGGCTTTGTGTTGATACTTCCATCCATTTCTGCCATGATTAGAGCTCCACTCGACAGTGTTCGGTGAACCACGTAATGACCTTGCTAGTTTGAACTTTCATTTGGCTTCCTCTTGGTGGGGAAATATTTTCTTCAAGTCCAACTGCCCTGGTGCAAACTGGCGAGGCTTCACTCTCTTGTTAAATGCACATGCCATCCTGTTCTGATATAGTTGACCATGACATACTGCATCCATTCTTTTCTCGTCAATGAGCATGAGTTACTCCTGTCTGGCCCGTATCTATGAAACTTCATCTAATTTTTCCTCTTGAATGACCCTTAAAGATGGTATTTCGACCTCTGCAGGTATCATAGCTTCAATGTCGTATACCAACATGTAAGACATTGCCCCAATGGATGTTTTCATGGTGGTCTGATAACCCAGTAAGGCGAAAGGTAGTTTCTCATTCCATTGTCTGTGATTATCCATTATCTTTCGTAGAACTCTCTTCATATTTTTGTTGGCTTTGTCGACTACCCCATACATTTATGGTCTGTAGGCTGTAGAATTGCGGTGGACGATTATGAACTTCTCACATATTTCTCCTCGTGCAATCACTATTGGTGTTAGTAGCATTGTCAGTGATGATAGATTCCGGTATTCCAAACCTACAGACAGTGTTTTCGAACGAAATCTACCACTACCTTTTTTGTGACGGCCTTGTAAGTAGATGCCTCGACCCATTTGGTGAAATAGTCGATAGCTACCAAGATGAAGCGATGACCATTTAATGCAGCAGGCTCTATATGTCCAATCACATCCATTCCCCTAGAGGTAAACGGCCAGGGTGAACCCATTACATTTAACTCATTTGGCGAAACTCGGATGAGATCCCCGTAAATCTAGCACTGGTGACACTTTTGTATGTAGCGGATATTGTCGCCTTCCATAGTCATCCCAATGTATCCAGCTCTCAAAATTTTCCTGGCTAAATGTGAACCCGTTCATGTGGGGTCCACACGTTCCTGCATGTATCTCTTCCAATAATTTGGCTGCCTCGACAGCGTCTACACATCTTAACAAACCTAAATCTAGGGTTCTCCTATATAGGATTTCCCCATTGAGGAAAAAGTGGTTTGCCAGCATCTTGAGGCTCTCTTTTGACCATTAGTAGCATTCTCTGGGTATTCTCTGGTTGCAAGGAATTTCCTGATGTCGTGATACCATGGTTTACCATCTGGTTCTTCATCCACATGGAAGCAATAGGCATGTTGATCTCTAATCTCTACCTCGATAGGGTCGATGTATTTTTTATCTGGATGTTGAATCATAGATGATTAAGGTTGCAAGGGCATTGGCGAACTCGTTCTAAATCCTAGGGACATGCTTGAACTCAATTTTTGTGAAGTTCTTGCATAACTCCTTCACGCAGTGCAGATACAGAGGTATCTTGACATTCTAGGTGGACCATTCCCCTTGGACTTGGTGTATTAACATATTTGAATCCCCTATGACCAAAAGTTCTTTGACATTCATGTCGACTGCCATCCTGATCCCAAGGATGTATGCTTCGTATTCAGCCATATTATTGGCATAAGGGAACCTTATCTTTGATAATGCTCGATAGCGCTGTCCAGATTCCGAAATCAGGACTGCCCCAATTCCGACTCCTTTAAAGTTTGCTGCTCCATCGAAAAACATCCTCCATCCACGTACAATTTTTCAATATCTTATCCAACAAATAATACTTCTTCATAGGGAAAATACGTGATAAGCGGCTCGTAATCCCTGTCCAACGGATCTGCGAGGTTGTTGGCTAAAGCTTATCCTTTGATAGCCTTCTGAGTTATGTACACAATGTTAAATTCACTGAGGAGAATTTTCCATTTGGCTAGCTTTTCGATAGGCATCGACTTCTAGAAGATGTACTTGAGCGGGTCGAGCAGCGATATCAGACGCATAGTGTATGCTGTCATATAATGCCTTAGTTTCTGGGCAATCCATGTCGAAGAACAACAAGTGCATTGTATGAAAGTATACTTGGCCTCGCACGATGTGAACTTCTTACTTAAGTAGTATATGGCCTGCTCCTTTCTCCCAGTTTTGTCATGCTGTCCTAACACATAGCCGAAGGGATTATCCAAGACTGACAAATAGAGTAACAATGGCTTCCCTGGTTCGGGAGGAACCGAAACTGGTGGATTTGATAGATATTCCTTGATTCTGTTGAAGGCTTTCTGGCACTCTTCTATACATTTTGTGGCATCATCCTTTTATAGAAACTTGAAAATGGGCTCATAGATAATCGTGGACTAGGCTGTGAAGCGGCTGATGTAATTCAATCTTCCCTGGAATTTCATTACGTCTTTCTTGCTTTTTGGTGGTGGTAATTCCTAAATGGCCTTGATTTTTTTATGGGTCCAGTTCTATCCCCTTCCTGCTTACAATGAAGCCAAATAGCTTTCCAATAGGGACTACGAATGCTCACTTTGCCGGGTTCAACTTCAAGTTGTACCTTTCGCAGACATTCAAAAAATTTCCTCAAATCGTCCAAGTGCTCTGAACTCTTTCGTGACTTTATGATGACGTCATCCACAAACACTTCAATCTCCATATGAATCATGTCATAAAAAAGGGTCGTCATCACCCTCATGTAGGTGGCATCGGTGATCTTGAGACTGAACAGAATGACTTAGTAGAAGTAAACTCCCCAAGGTGTAGTGAAGGTTGTCTTCCCTGCATCTTCCTCGTGCATCCAGATTTGGTGATACTAATCAAAACAATCTAGAAACGACTGTAGTTCATGCTTCGCGTACTGGTTGATGAGGATGTGGATATTTGGCAGAGGGAAATCATCCTCTGGACTAGCTTTGTTGAGATCTCGATAATCCACACATATTCTGATCTTTCCATCTTTTTTAGGTACTGGGACGATATTTTCGAACTAGCTTGTATAGTTGGTGACCTTTACCACATTTGCCTCTATTTTCTTGGTCACTTATTTTTTTATCCTCAGACATAAATCAAGTTTGAAGTTCCTGGGTTGCTGCTTGACTTGCGGCCTGGTTGGATCGGTGTCTATGCGAGACAGTGTCAGTACTTAATCCTGGCATATCATCATATGACCAGGCGAACACATCGACGTACTATTGGAGGAGCTCAATCAGTTTCTCCTTCTGTTCGGCTTCTAGGTGAATGCTGATTCTGGTATCTTTTACGTCTTCTTCACTTCCAAGATGGAACACTTCTGTTTCTTCAAGGTTAGGCTTTTTCTGACTCTTCAACTGCTCGATCTCCTGCAGGATATTGTTTGGCATCATACTCTCATCATATTCCTTATAATCTGGGTCGTTGCGCTCGACGGTTTCGTTACATGTCGTAATCGCGAGACACATGTTTTTAGCATTTTGATTACTAAAAAAAAAGCTAAGTATAAATGAAGCGGTAAATAAAGTTGCAATATTTGAGAAAATAATTCTTTTTATTTCATCAAAAGAGGAGCCTCTTAAGTGTTCAAAAGAGGAAAATTACAAAAGGGTATATGCACGGTGCATGCCTCAATAAACCATGCTGTTTTCAAAAGAAAACTTTTACAGTTCCATACTACCAAGACTCCCAGCGAACCAAAGATGGACTGGCGGTCCAATTCTACAGGTCTTCCTCTGGTTCAGCATCCCTGATAGTCGGTGTCTTGATGTCGATCTATTCATAGCATTCCTCAATCGTATTGACGAACAGCTTTCCCATCCCGTCGATGATATCATCTTCTGGTACTAAACTCTAACACTAAACTCTAACCCAGACTTGAAACATGCTTTGGAATAAAAACCTTTTTCCCGGAGCTAACAATATGAGCTTTCCCTTCCGCAGGCCGATATCCTATGCCGACCCTTCCTTTCTACCCATTATGTTCAATTGTCTCTGTGATTCGGTCCGATCTGGTTCCCAACCCTGTTTCTGGCTTGTATCCATATTTCATCATCCCACTCATAGCCATCTTAGATCTATATGGCCACTGCATTCCTAAGTTTTGTTTCTTTTCCTTTTTGGTAGTCTGCATGATTTCTAGTGCATGGAAAGCAACTCTGTCTAGCCCTTCAATGAACGGAAAATCATACTCCAAATAAGCGGAGTGACCCCACTCGCCATTAACCATGATCTCTTGACATACCCACTCAAATTTCGTGCATTGGTATAAAGTGGATGGGATGGCCCCTGCCATGTGTATCTAGGTCCTTCCCAGTAGCAAGTTGTAGGAAGAGGAGATGTCCATTACTTAAAACAAGATGGGAAATTCGACTGGCCCAATCTGCAAGGCCAAATAAATTTCTCCAATAACTTCCTTTTGCGAACCTTCAAAAGCCCTCACCCTTACGTGGCTTTTCCTTGACTTCCCTCAAATTAATTCCCAAATCCCATAGGGTAGAGAATGGACGAATGTTGACTCCTAACTCTCCATTGACCAACACTCGGGACACCATTTTGTCCCCACATTTGACAGTGACATGAAGAGCTTTCTTGTGACTTGTGCCTTTAACAGGAAGTGTGTCTTTTTAAAGTGATCATATTTTCTTCGACCATTTTCCCAATAGTCGCGGCCAGCGCCTGACTGGCGGTGTTACGTGGTAAACTTATCCCAGTTAGTACTTTCAATGGGTGTCTTTATGACTGTCAAAACTCATTAATAGATCCATGATTGATATATGTGTTGGAGTTTTCTTCAGCGGCTCCTCCATATAATACTCTTTGTTTGACATTCTCTTCCAAAACTCAGCGCCTTCTGGGTTTGTTATGTTACCTTCTTTGAATTTTCTCTCTTCCCAAGGTCCCTCGATTGACATGTTCAGGAGTGTAGCATCTCCTGGACCTAGTCATACCATGGGCTGCGACAGAGTCTGTCATTTTGGCCTTCCTCTTTTGCTGGTATGTCCATGGGACAATTTTGTATTCCTGGCGGTTTTGTCGCTTATAAGTCTGAACAGTAACTGTAGGTCTCACTTGTACTGTAATCATTGGAGCTCTTTGAGGAGGGATCCTGGCGGCTTCTGCATTCTCTATAGTGACAATCATTCTCTTAAGGTCATACGCTTCGTCTAATGTGATCATGTTAACTCCCTGGTTTCGGTGATTTTGCAGCGGATTGTGATTCACATTGGCGGTGCCGGAGTGCGTTTAATGGCCCTGCTCTTAATCAGTGTTTCAATCTCATTTTTCAACTTAAAACAATCTTCAGTATCATGCCCAGGCATGATGGAATGGTATATGCATCTTTTAGTAGCGTAAAAATACTTGGAGGGGTATTTAGGAACCCTTCCTTCAACTAGATGTATTAATCCTGCTCTTCTCAATCTCTCGAACAATTGGGCCAGAGACTCAGCAATCGGGGTATAATTATTAGGACCCCTCTCTTCAAAGTTGGGATGAGGGAGTGGTGTATAAGCAGGTCGATTTTAATGGGTAGTGGTTTGGACAGGAGCATTTGGTCGTTGTGGGTTTTGGTTGTTGTTGGCTCGAGGAGGGTTGTATTATGGTTGGGGATGGTAATATGGCTATGTGTTATAGACTGGAGCGTAAGTGGGTTGTGGTGAATGATTGTTTGGGAAATAGGAAGTGTTTCCGTGATGTGGGTTGGATTGTTAGTAAGAGACGATTGCTGAGACCTCCTCTTTCTTCTTCTTTTCGCTACGGATTAACCCTGATTAGATGGCCTTGCTGGCTGCTTGTAATGATGCCATGGATTGTATTTCTCCAGATCTTATGCCCACTTATAAGAAATCTCCCATCTTGACAAACTTGGGGAATTTCTATCCCATTGTTCCCATTATCTTTTCTAAGTATATTCCTTCCTGGGCTCTGATGATATACTTGGTTAATTCACTGTCGTCCAACGGAGGTTGCGCCCTGACAGCCTTTAACCTCCAACGACGTGCGTATTCTTGGAATGACTCGGATGGTTTTTTCTACAAGTTCGCCAGCGTGAACCGATCATGAGTGATCTCTGTGTTGAATTGAAAACGATTCATGAAATCCTCTACCATATCTTGCCAAGTTCTCCAATTTCGTGAATCCTGTCGAGAATACCAGGTGAGTACGTCTCCCACAAACTTCTTAAAAATAACTTCAACCTTAGCTTCTCATTCCTCTCCACTCTGACTAACTTTTCACAATATGCCGTCAAGTGTGCGTGGGGATCACCCATCCTATCGAAGATATTGAACTTTGGGGGTTTATAACCTGCTGGCGTAGCCACATCCAAATGAATACACAGATCCTTGTAGTCTAAACTTTCACTTCCTAGGGCATCTTGGAGGCTATTCATTTTCTTTCTAGACATGCAGCTGCTCAGATACTAACTAATCTTCCTTATGCCTGGCCTCCCTTTCCATCTCGGCGTATTGGTCAATCTCATAAGGGACCCTGACTATGACAGGCGCTATAAAGGTGGTTCAGAATTGGCATATACAGGGGGAACGTACCGCTCATGGGCAGCAGCATGTGCCACATGTATATACTGGTTAGTGGTAAAAGTGACTCCGTCACAAGGAGCGGTACAAGTTGCATTACTAGTAATAGGCGGGTTTTGTGGTGTCTTTACGTATTGCGGTACGTAGGGAGTGTGGATAGGGGGATTTGGTAGGTTTGCGAGAGTCACTGGAGGGATGACTTAAGTGGTAGGAGCTGATGTTGGGGTGTTAGTTTTTTGGTGTGATGTGGAAGGAAAGTGGTCGAGGATTGAATCTAAAGAAGGGAATCGCAAGGGGGTTGAGTAAGCATCGTCATGGCTAGGTGGCACTAGTTCCCTGATATGTTGTACTTACTCCCTTAGAGATTCCATTTCCTAGGCCATCCTGGCCACGTGTTTATCATTCCTGGTATCATCCTTTTTCCCTTGATCGGCTCGGGCTGTCAGCTATGACAAGATCATGTTCAATTGGGTTATCTGTGACTGACATCCTTCCCTTTGACCTTAGATTGTATGGTGATTACGCCAGTTTCGGTCGACACAAACCAACTTTCATTTTCTTTTCTTTCGGGGGTAATAATAAAGCATAAGAAAAATAAGAAGAAAGAAAAATAAAAGGAACAAGAGTGAGTTTTTTCATTTATGCAAGCAGGAAATCACATAGAGCAATTAATTCATGCATTAAGGCTAACGCATTTTCTAGAATTCGTGGGGGCCTCTCATTGCCGAACGTAGGCCTAAATCGTAGATATTTGACAGACATTTAGACTTGAAATATTTAGATCCGAAGAAATTTTTTCTTAATTGATAATTTGGAGCGGGAACAAAGATTACATCACTGTTTCATAGAACTGCATGGACTTGGACAACTTGCCCTTTTGGAAGGTAAAGAGTGAACTACGGATAAGGGTACAAAGTGGGAAAGAAGGAAAATCAACCAACTCTAATAACCATCCCCTGAGTCGTTTCCCATTTCTTCTTCTTCTTCTTCTTCTTCTTCTTCTTCTTCTTCTTCCTCCTCCTCCTCTTCTTTCTTCTTCTTCTTCTTCTTCTTCTTCCTCTTCTTCTGGCTCCTCTTCCGGATCCACCTCCGGGTCTTCTTCAAACTCCTCCTCATCATCGTTGAACTCTAACACCTCCTACGGATCTTCTTCTAGCTCTGTGCTAGACTCTATTTTGATGCATTCCACTGCCTGTTCATCGTCTTCACAAGGTGGCAACATATGATCGACGAAACTTGGGACCACCTGACGGTGCGTCGAAGTAGTCACAAGGTAATGTGGCAGGATCTCATGGTAAATTTGCAAAGCAGCCATTGCATCCTCTAACCAAGCTATACCCTCTCTTCTTGGCCAGGCCAGTTCCTATTCCTTGTTTATCCAAATGTAATACTCAGGAGTGCACGACGAGTTCTGACCCATAGGCATTGTGACCAGGTCGTTCCACTATTCTTGGAGCCTTCTTATCATAGGGATTGGAATCTATCTGTTATATTCATCCTCGTATAGTGTTGTCCTTGCCCACTAGGGCACATCTTGGATCACCCCGAACTGCCTGAGGACCCCCAGGGGTGAATATGGGTTAATACATTCAAGTCCGATCAACTCAATGAAGTATTTCTGAGGAGTCCTCAAAATTGCTCTTCCACCTAACTAGGATAGCTTTTTCTAGTTGATCCATTCCCCACTTAGGCTTGTCATCATTTCTCTCCACTCTTCATGCCTATGTAGGGAGACCCAGTGTCTCATTCTTTCATTGTGGCTAGGGATCATGTTGCTGACGGCCACAAAGTAGTCGATGGTAGCCTCTCGCCAAAAGAAATGTTCATTAGCCCAGATATGAAGCAGGAAGTTAAAACCTTTAAAGAAATTATACCCTCGTGCACATGCGAACAAAGTCCTTAGCATCTCAGCTAACACCATCGGCACCAAAGTAGCTTGAATGTTGCCATGGAAGGTCGCTAGAACCTGATGTTGATGTGATCTCTTCTCTGCGGGAAGACCAATAATCCTAGTAGTGCCTTTGAGAAGGTAATAGGCCCGAGACTCTCCCACATTGCTTGGTCACATTGAAACTCTCCCGAATACTACTTGTAGCTTTCATGGTGCCTAAATCTATCAAACAGTTGGTCGAGGCTCACCTATCCGTCCTCGATACTTCTGAGATTCCTACTGTTGGCCAGGCTTAAAGCATCCAAGAATGAGTGACCAGGCATAGTAACTCGCAATATTGGCTTCCTTTCGTTGAACGACAGCTCCGTGATACTCGTGATTTCCTCCAAAGTCGGTACTAACTCACAGTCAGCAAATTTGAACACCACCTTAGCCAGATCCCAAATTTCTATCAACAGGCGAGTAAGCACCCTGTCTGCTAGGATATTTAGCAAAGCAGTTAGTGCCCCCAGGTGCGTTTGAACCTCATCTCTGTGTTCCTAACAAATATTCTTCAACCACTGCTTCCAATTATGTGTCGCTCCTATTACAGTGCTAATCTCAGGGATGTTTCGATTGATTTTCATTTTCTAGGGCGGGTAAAAGAAAGATGTTTGATAAGTATCTGCTCCGGATCTTTAAGTGTCTTGTCAGGTTTTTTGTCTTTCCACAGAAGTCACGTCGTAGGGTGCATGACCCGTTGATATTAGGGTGGCTCTCCTAATTGTGTGCCGATGCCAAGGACCGAATCACCTAAGGTTTATGTTGCATGACCTATTTTTGCTAGAGTAGAGTGTTTCCTACTTTTGAGTTGGACTGAATGCTGCGAAATGTTATTTTAGTTGACCTAACAAAGCCATTCTCTGAAACTAGAGAGTTTTGAAAAGAAGGTTCGGAGGGGTGTATAAGACAACCCTCGCGTGTCACCGTGTGTGATAGTGTACAACCAAGAATCGATAGGAGAAATGTGATGACAGTGTATATAAAGCAATAACAGGCAAGAGTGTAGCAACAAAGTATACTAAGGTAACTATTTAATTACTAAGTCATTTTCTTTATTATTATTCTAACCCGTGAGATTATGGGTAAGGGTTCTTGTTCTTCTAAGGGGAAGGTGTTAGACACGCCTTAAAATATACCTGACATAGCTCCGTAGGACTTAGACTAATTTTAAAGGATTAGTTATTTGCACTATGCTTAATTAGTATTAAAGAGTACGGTCTGTATTTCTAAGGGAGAGTATAATATTAATAAAAGGAACGTGAGACTTTAAAAGGGTGTGGGTTTATAAAGGGGTCTAAAAATAATGTCGGTGGATATAAATGAACGAGTTTTTGAAATATTTATATGAGTGGTTAATATTTATAAAGCCTGTGAAAAGGGGTTAAGTTATAAAACACTTGGTTTTTAGAGACTAGATGTTCATGTAACTCTAAGAGATGTTTGTAAGAAAGTGAGCCTAAGATATACCTTGGTTTATGAAATCTTAAATATTAGACTTGAGGAATCGTTTTGAAATCTTCGCTGGGAAACATCACTTTGGTTTTGAAAGAGTTGATTTTCTTTTAGAAGGCTAGCCTTGCGACTCGTTTTGGTTTTGGAAAAAAAAAGAGGGGCTGCCAACTTTGCTAAGTTATTCCAGCTTCGAGAAATCTTCATGAAAAGGTTAGTAAAAGATAAAAAATTAGTGAGCAGTACATGATTAGTTAGATGAAAAATTGGTTACTACCTAATATTCCTTTTAACCCTATGTCTTTTAAGGCTTGCCTAAGTTGTCTATGTAATTCAAAAGATAAAGTAAAACATTAAATTAAATATAATGAGAGCAACGTGATATACAAGTGAAAGAATGTAAACACGAAATATAATGAAGCAGTAAATGGGGTGAGGAATGACTCTAGTTTGGGCCTGAAAGAGGTAGGCCCAGTAGTAAAGGAACATCTACAGCTGAACTCCGAACTTCCAGAAAGATGCAGCAAATGCTGGGCTTGGGCTTGAGATCCTTAGGAACTCAGTCAGCCCAATCAGATGTACATGTTCAAAAGAAAGAGAAGGTCATTAGATACATGTTCTACATGTTCAGTCATGCATCAAACATATAAGCAAATGGTCGAAGCAAAAAATGTAACAAACTATCAATACTTAAATACTATGAGAACATTATACTGATGTGGTGGTTATATGTCACTACCTAATTTCTCCTATAATCCGTGATGGCACCCAACATCGCTGCTAGGCTGGCCAACAGTGAACTAGTCATGTATTTGTTTTTTTTTTTTAAAAAAAATTTCAAAGTAGTTTATTTTTATTTATGGGGAAAGTGATTAATGGAAAATTATAGTAAAGCAAAGCATAAACAAATGAAAGAATAAATATAGTGAATCTAATACTCAAAACAATTAGGTGTCTACAAGAAAGTTCCGAAAACCCGGTGTCACAAGTGTATGAGCAATTAGTAGAATATACAAAGCACCTATACTACAGTCTGGAATAAGATAGACAGAAAGTAAATACAAAAGAGAGACTACGGGTGCTGCAAGACAGACACAGAGAGCAACTCATCACTATGCCTTGGGGTAATGGGGTGCACGCTTGAATGAATGCCAGATGCACCTACCTCAGATTCTGCACGATTAATGCAGAAGTGTAGCATGAGTACATAAACAACATGTACCCAGTAAGTATCTAGTCTAACCTCGAAGAAGTAGTGACGAGGGGTCGACATCGACACTTACTATGGGTCAATAAATAAAGTACAAAATTTCTAAATAGGCATGGAATACATGAAAAATAACAATAACATAAAAACAAATAGTAATAAGTGATTCTTTAACTAAAAATCAATTTAAAATCTCCAAGTAGCACATACTAACTTCAACAAATACAGGCCATCAAGTAAACTATAATTTCTCAAGTCATGAAGGTAATATCAAGTGTAATTGGACTCCGAGCATTATGACACACGATATATGCCGAGGTCATACAGCCTGATCCAGACTAATGTGTACACTAACGAGGGTCGACCGGCACAAACCATAGATGTGTCTATTATACTGCCCAGGCGTTCGGCCCGCTCCACAAGAAGAGAAAATACTCTACGAACATCTGATTTAACGGTTATCACAAGATTAATACATAAGGAGGCACAATTTCTATCAACGGTCAAGTAGCCCGCCAAAACTCAAAGTAAGTGAATTTCGGTCTTTATGAATCCTTTATCAAGTTTCATAATTTAAGCACTAAAATTAACAAGTAGAGTGCAAACAATACAAGTATTTCATGATAGGGTCCTAAATAAGCATAATTTGTGGCAACGCACAGACTCTCGTCACTTCGTGCGTACGTAAGAAGGAGACTTACCTCGTCCTAAAGCTCTCTTCCCGGTCCACAAATTCACTCTAAAGCCTCAAGTTGGTGCCGAACAATCTGAAGCTGACCAAATATTATGCAAATTAATCAATATATACTCAAAAGTTCATAATTTAGCTATTAGAGTAATTACCCAACCCAAATTGGAAGATTCCTAAAATTCACCCCCGGGCCCACGTGCCACTATTCCGGAAATATTCGAGATAAATGTTACCCATAATGTCACGAACAACCTAAAAATTAATTTCTACCCAATTCCATAATCAGTTACGTGGTTTAATCCCATTTTTATCAAAACATAGGTTTTCCAATAATCTCCTAAAATTTCCACAATTTCTATGTTAAAATCTACCCATCATGCATGATTTAAATTCATATTGTATAGAAATTACCTACCTCAATATGCTAGGCGAAAACTCCTCCTCAAAGAGCTCTAAATTCAACAAGCAATGAGAGAAATGAAGAAAATGAACCTAGACCCGATTTTAAAACACACTGCCTAGGCATTTCTTCTTCACGACTAAGGAAGAGGTATTGCTATCGCGAAGGCAAGTTGCCTAGGCCCAGGAAAAAAGGTCATCGCGAACGCGAGGACCAACATGCGAACACGAAGGTTGACACGCCTGAACTTCACGAACGCGGGGGCCAGCTCGCGAACACGAAAAGGAACGAAGTTCATCCCCCCGTCCCCCCAGGCCCTTTTCCCGACGCAAACCCGGGCCCCTTCATGTGAACGCGAAGGCCACAGGTCCCAGACCTTAGCAAACGTGGGCAAAGGGTCTCGAATGCGTAGAGCAAATCTCAGCCCCACACATTTCCTTCTCCTTGAAGGCGACATAGCCCTCGCGAACGCGAAGAAGGAAACCAGAACCATCAACACCAGATTTTTGGACTTAGCTCCAGGTGGTCCAAAACT
>MCJB01049619.1:468500-524581 GCA_002018475.1 Nicotiana obtusifolia
CCCCCCCCCCCCCGGCCCCCCCAAACCTCTTCCAAAAGCACCAACAAGTCCATAAACATAATACGGACTTGCTCGAACTCTCGAACCAAGTAAAAAAATATCAAATCTAAGGATCACACCCTAAAACCTAACTGAATCAACTTATGAACTTCAAGCTTTTCAACTTACTCTGAACTCGCTGAATCATACTTAGAATACTCGGAATGACACCAAATTTTGCGTGCAAGTCATAAATCACCATACGGAACTATTCACATGATGGGAATCCCAAATGAACCTCGATAACACCAAATCCTACTCCAAACAAACTTAAAGAACTTGAAAACCTTCAATGCGCCAACTTTCAATATTAAGCGTTGAAACGCTCTCGGGTCATCCGAAACCCGATCGGAACACACGCCCAAGTCCAATATAATCATACGAACCTATTGGGACTGCCAAATTCTAGTTCCGTAGTAGTTTACTCAAAACGTTGACTCAAGTCAAACTTGGCCATTCTAGGCCATTATTAAGAAACTAAGTGTTCCGATTTCAACCCGAACACTTCCAAACCCAAACAAACCATCTCCGCAAGTCATAAAATAGTAAAAGACATATGGGGAGTCTAAGTTAGGGGAACGGGGACATAGAAAGCAAAACGCCTGGTCGGGTCATTACATTCTCTACCTCATAAACAAATGTTCATCCTCGAACAGGTCTAGAATATTACTTGGAGTGCTGAATAGGTGTGGATATCTGCTCCATATGTCCTCCTCGGTCTCCCAAGTTGCCTACTCGACTGGTTGATCCTCTACTAGACCTTTACTGCAAATATCTCCCTAAACCTCAACTGGCGAACCTGCCTGTCAACAATGGCAATTGGCTCCTCCTCATAACCCAGGCTCTCATCTAGCTGAACCGTGTTGTAGTCTAACACATGCGACCTGTCGACCTGATACTTCCGGAGCATAGACACGTGGAAAGCTGGATGAACTCCTGATACACTAGGAGGCAAAGAAAGTTCATAAGAAACCTCCCTAACTCGCCTCAACACCTCAAATGTATCTATAAACCTTGGGCTCAACTTGCCCTTCTTCCCGAACCTCATGATTCCTTTCATCGGCTAGACTTTCAAGAGAAACTTCTCGCGCACCATAAATGATAAATCATGTTCCTTCTGATATGTGTAACTCTTCTGTTCGGACTATGTTGTATGAAGTCGCTCCTGAATCAATTTCACCTTCTCCAAGGCATCCTTCACTAAATCAGTTCCATACAACATAGCCTCGTCGGGCTCGAACCATTTAATGGGCGAACGATATCGCCGACCATACAAAGCCTCAAATGGAGCCTTATCAATGCTGGACTAATAACTGTTGTTATAAGCAAACTCAGCCAAAGGCAAGAATCGATTCCACTGCCCTCCAAAGTTAATCACACATGCTCTAAGCATATCCTCCAAGATCTGAACCGTCCGCTCCGATTGTCCCTCGGTCTGAGGATGAAATATTAAACTGAGCTCTACTCTGATACCCAACTCGCTTTGTATTGCTCCTCAAAAGTGTGAAGTGGACTGAGGGACTCTATCTGAAATGATGGAAACAGGCGCACCATGCAACCGAACAATCTCCTGAATGTTAGTCTGGGCCAATCTCTCTGACGTGTATGTAGTCACAACCGGAATAAAGTGTGCCAACTTGGTCAACCTGTTGAGAATGACCCAAACTGCATCAAACTTCCTCAAAGTCCGCGGTAACCCAAGTACGAAGTCCAAAGTGATGCGCTCCCATTTACACTCAATTATAACCATCTGCTGAAGTAGGCCACCTTGTGCTCATACTTAACATGCTGGCAATTTAGGCACCTCGCTACATATTCAACTATGTCCTTCTTCATCTGCCGCAACCAAGAATGCTATCTCAGGTTGCGATACATCCTAGTAGCACCTCGATGAATAGAATACCGAGAACTGTGTGCCTCCTCTAGAATCTTCTCCCTCATAGGAAGAGATTGACGACCCTGGATTTTCAGAACACCATCCTCACCGATAGTAACCTCATTGGCACCATCTTGAAGTACCGTATCCTTAAGAACCAAGAAGTGTGGATCGTCGTACTAATGAGCCTTGATCTGCTCGAAAAATGAAAACGGAGCGATGACGCATGCCAAAACTCAACTAGATCGAAAATATCCAATCTTACAAGTCTGTTAGCCGAGAACCAAATCTCCAAAGACAATGGCCTCTACTCTACTGAAATGAATGCCAAAACAACCCATACTCTCAACCTTTCTGCTCAAGGCATCCGCAACCATATTCGCCTTGCCCGGATGACAAAGGATGGTAATATGATAGTCCTTTAGTAACTCAAGCCACTTGTGGTGTGATACGCTCAAATTACACCTTAAGAATAGTGTAAGCGGTCGGTGTCAAATATAATAACCCAACAAGGTTGGGGTCGAATCCCACAGGGAATAGGTGTGAAACGTTTATCTAATTAGTGTAATACTCGACTAATTCGTAATTCTATCAAGTAATTGTAATAAAAAGGAATATTGAACTTAAGTGTAAACGAAAACTGATTGCAATATTGTGAATGTGAATAATATGAATTAACGAAACCAAGGTTGTGTTCCCCTTTATGTAGTACAATGCTATTGATATTAATATTGTATAGTTCCAACTGACAACTTTCTTGATATGCAATTGATACCTAATTTACTACCCAATATTTTCCAATAATTTGATAATATATCCTCTTTATGATTTTCCCAAATACAAAAGAGTTGTGATTAAGAACAATCAATTAATATCAAATTAAAACCCACTTATTCCTAAGCAATTTTATTAAACAAGGTTTAAAGCATTGAGTCTTTGTTATTTACTTCTACCAAATTCTATCCCACTTTCCCAAGCAAAGATAGAATTAATTGGCGTTCGTTAACGTTTGCAACCATTAACAATTGTTGAAGAATAAGAAGTAAATAAATATCAATCATCCGTTGAAATCATATTCAATATCAAAATCTCAATAACATTGTACCCATATAGGGTTCACAACCTTAGCATTTAAACTTAGCTACTCATGCTGAACATTGAATAAGAAAGAATAGTAATTGTCATAATTTTATAAAATAGAAAGTAATTGATCCCAAAAGCTTCCAAGAATTCAAACTAGTTAATTGCCCGTACTTTGTACTCTCAACTCTGACAAGATATCCCTCACAAAACCCTATTAAACCTATTTATAGAGGCCCAAAACCCGAGGCGAGGTCTGGACTAATTTGCCTCGGTGTTAATAATGCGGACCACATTTCTGTCGCAAAATAGAAATGTGAACCGCAAATCTTCCTCGACTGTCGCATATGTAACCCAAGAGTTTTGCCTTCATCGCATTATGGTTTTGCGGTTTGCATGTTGATTATGCGATCGCGAAATGCGATCTCATTCTTCACCCCAATTTTCACCCAGAAACTCTGATTGCGCTTGCGATTTCACAGTACAAGTTTGCGGTTCGCATTCTTGTTTTGCGGTCGAATATGCAACCGCATTCTTGACATGAAGAAGCGCCCAGAGTTCTGTCCCTGTTTGAGATTTGTCTGTGAAATATGTGGTCCGCATGTGCTGTTTGAGACCGCATACTCTCATTTGCGATGCTGTTGAATTCTGTTCTTTTCTTCAGTTGGCTTTTTGAACTCTTTTCCGAGCTTTTGGGTCCTTACACTCGATGTACTGCAAATACACTAAAATTACATAAGTATCGGTAGAATTTGCATGTAAAACAAGTTAAACTTTAAGCAAGTAGTATCAAAATGTGCCGAAATTACCCGGCACATCACGGTGCCTCAATTTGAGTCCCTCTGCTTGAACAAATGCTGCAAGCTGCGATGATCAGTGTAAACCTCATAGGACACCCCATAAATATAATGCATCCAGATCTTGAGGGAATGAACTATTACGGCCAATTCTAAATCATGTTCGGGGTAATTCTTTTCGTGGGGCTTCAACTGACATGAAGCATATGCAATAACTCGCCCCTCCTGCATCAATACATAACCTAGGCCAACGCGTGAAGCATTGCAATACACAGTATACATCCCCAAATTGGAAGGTAACACTAACACCAGTATTGTAGTCAATGCAGTCTTGAGCTTCTGAAAGCTCGCCTCGCAAGCATCGAACCATCGGAACAGAGCACCTTCTAGGTCAATCTAGTCAAAGGTGCTGCAATAGATGAAGGCCTCCACAAACCAGCAATAATAACCTGCTAACCCCAAGGAACTCATGATCTTGGTCGTTGTGGTAGGACGAGGCCAACTTTGGACTGCCTTTGATCTTCTGGGGATCTACCTTAATACCCTTGCCTAATACAACATGCCCTAAGAATGCCGCAGAATCTAACCAGAACTTGTACTTGGAGAACTTAGCATACAGCTTCTGTTACCGCAAGGTTTGAAGCACAACTCTCAAATGCTACTCGTGCTCCCCCGTGCTACACGAGTAGATCAATATGTCATTAATGAAGACAATGACAAATGAATCAATATATGCCCTGAACACCCGGTTCATCAAATCCATAAACGCCACCGAGGCATTGGCCAAGCCGAAGGACATCACCACAAACTCATATTGGCCATATCTAGTTCGGAAAGCCATCTACGGTACATTCAAATCACGAATCTTCAGCTAATGATACCCCGATCTCAAGTCGATCTTAGAGAACACCCTAGCTCCCTACTACTAGTCAAACAAATTATCAATATGTGGCAGCGGGTACTTGTTCTTAATGGTAACTTTTATTCAACTGGCAATAATCAATGCACATCCGCATAGTCCCATCCTTCTTCTTTACGAAAAACACTGCTGCACCCCAAGGAGACACAGTCAGTCTGACAAACCCCTTTTATAGCAACTCCTCAAGCTGTTCTTTCAACTCCTTCAACTCTTTCAGAACCATGTGGTACGGTGGAATAGAGATAGGCGAGGAACCTGGAGCCAAATTAATATAGAAGTCGATATCACGATCTGGTAGCATGCGTGGCAAGTTAGAAGGAAATACATCGGTGAAGTACCACACCACGGGCACTAAATCAATCATCGAAGTCTCTGCAGCAATATCCCGAACATAAGCTAGATCAGCCAAACAACCCTTCTTGACTATGTGTCGAGCCTTCAGGAAAGAGATAACTCGACTAGATGCACTGGTAGATGAACCTTTCCATTCCAATCTAAGCAACTCCAGTATCGTAGGGGTAACAGTCTTGGCATGGAAATCAAGGACGACATGATATGGAAACAACCAGTCAATGCCTAGGATGACCACAAAGTCAGTCATGTCGAGCAACAGAAGATCCGCTCTAGTCTCATAACCACAGAAAGTCATGATACAGGATCGATAAATCTTATCCACAATAACATAAGCGCCCACTGGCATGGACATATATATAGGAGTACACAAGGACTCGCGACGGACACCCAGAAAATATGCAAACAGGGATGAAACATATGAATACGTAGACCCTGGATCAAATAGTACCGAAGCATCCCTACCGAGAAAAAAATAATACTTATGATCACGGCATTTGTGGCTACTGCATCTGGTTTGGCTGGAAAGGCATAGAACCTAGCTGGAGTGCCACTTGACTGGCCTCCACCTCTAGGATGACCCCTACCTACCTGCCATCTGACTATGGGCAGCCGGATGGCTGGTGCGATAATCATAGGTTGATGGCCCTGCTGTATTGCCTTGCTCCAAAGCCTGGGGCAGAATCTCCTCACATGACCAAGATCCCGCACTCTAAGCAACCTCTAGGTGCGGAGGATGACTGACCGTAAGTCTGGCCTTGGGAACCCGAACACCCACTAGAAGAACCCTGAATAGCCGGTGGACGGTAGGAGCTTTTTGGAACGGCGCTAAAATAGGGCCGCACTAGAGTACCCCGAGAAGGCGGCGGTGCTGGATATGTGGGCCTGCTAGACAGGCCCCTTACAAACTGGCCTCTGTCCCCAGACAGAGCACCACTGAACCTCTAGAATATCGAAACCAATTGTCACTCAGTGTCTGCTCTCGGTCCTACTGACGAATACCCTCGATCTACCGAGCTATCTCCACAACCTGATCGTAAGGAGTCCATATCTCAACCTCTCGGGCCATAGTGACCTGGATACCGTAGTACAAACCCGCAATAAACCTCCACACTCTCTCTGTATTAGTAGGGAGTATCATAAGTGCATGGTGAGATAACTCAAAGCATCTCGCCTCATAGTCGACCACAGACATCTAACCCTGTTGGACCCGCTCGAACTGACTCCGTAACTCTTCCCTCTGGGAGGGTGGAATATATCTCTCCAGAAAGAGACATGTGAATTGGTCCCAAGTCAAGGGAGGAGAAACTGTTGGTCTGCTGAGAAGATATGACTGCTACCTTCTACAGGTCCTGCCCTCCAACTGAAAGGTGGTAAAGTCCACCCTGTGGGACTCCAATATCCTCATGTTGTGCAGTTTATCCCTACAATGATCAATAAAGTCTCGGGGGTCCTCATGTCGCTCACCGCCAAAGGTAGGAGGATGTAGTCTGGTCCATCTGTTCAATAGCTTCTGCGGCTCGCCAGTTGCGACTAGTCTAGGCTATGGTATAGTTGCTGCAATTGGCTGAGCTCCGCCCACGAGTAGTGCACCCAAGGTCTGATATATGGAAACTGCAAGCCCTGGAACCTGAGCAATAGGGGTCTGTGCTCCCCATCCCTCCTGAGATGTTGCTGGGTCTGCTGGAAATAAACCAGTCTGCGTCATAGAGTCCATAAACCGCAGCATACGGCCCATGACCTCCTAGAATTCTGGTGCGGACATGAAATCCACTGGGGCCGGCTCATCTACATTACCTTGCTCTGGTCCTCAATAACGGGATCCTCCACTGGATCCACTAGGGGAACAACTAGAGCAACTCTAGGATGTCGTCGTCCTCTAGCAGAAGCTGCAGCCCTCCCCCGACCTCTGCTTCGGCCTCTAGCAACTGAGGAAGCAGCTCCTCCATGGTCGGGTACATATGCCGCACGCGTTCTCCTCATCTGTGAGAGAATAAGAGAAAGATACTTTGCACAACATCAATACTCTATTAGGATCCTACTCTAAGAGAAAGATACTTTGCACAACATCAATCCTTTATCAAGTTTCAATATAATTTAAGCACTTAAATTAACAAGTAGAGTGCAAATAATACAAGTAGTTCATGATAGGGTCCTAAAACTACTCGGACATAAGCATAGTTTGTAGCTATGCATGGACTCTCATCACTTCGTGCGTAAGTAGCACCCACAAGTAGTAGCCTATAGTAATTTAGAATGCCTACGGGATAAATTCCCTCTTACAGGTTAGCCAAGAGACTTACCTCGTCCCAAAGCTCACTTCTCGGTCCACAAATTCACTCTAAAGCCTCAAGTTGGTGCTGAACAATTCGAAGCTAGCCAAATATTATGTAAATTAACAAATATACACTCAAAAGTTCATAATTTAGCTATTAGACTAATTACCCAACCCGAATTGGAAGATTCCGAAAATTCATCCCCAGGCCCACATGCTCGGATATTGAAAATTTTCAAAGATAAATGTTACTCATAACCTCACGAACCCAAATATATAATTTTCACCTAATTCCATAATCATTTTAGTGGTCTAATTTTATTTTTATCAAAACCTAGGTTTTTCAATAATATCCTAAAATTTCCAATATTTCTATGTTAAAATCTACCCATAATGCATGATTTAAACTCATATTGTATAAAAATAACTTACCTCAATGTGCTAGGTGAAAACCCCTCCGCAAAGAGCGCTAAATTCGACCAAAAAGTAAGAGAAATGAAAAATAATGAGCCAAAGTCCCGATTTTAAAACACACTCTCCCGGCATATATTCTTCGCAATCGCGGAAGAGGTATCGCAATCGCGAAGGCAAGCTGCCCAGGCCCAGGAAAAATGATCATCGCGAATGCGAGGACCCACACGTCCGAACTTCTCGAACGCGAGGTCTAGCTTGCGAACGCGGGCAAGGGTTCGCGAACGCGTAGAGAAAATCTCAGCCCTACAAATTTTCCTTCTCCGCGAATGCGACATAGCCCTTGCTATCGCAAAGAAGGAAACCAGAACCAGCAACACTAGATTTTTGGACTTAGCTCCGGGCGGTCCAAAACTCACCTGAGCCCCTCGGGACCCCTTCCAAAAGCATCAACAAGTCCATAAACATAATACGGATCTGCTCAAACACTCAGACCACGTAGAACAACATCAAAACTAAGGATCACACCCCAAACAAATGGATCAAGTTATGAACTTCAAGCTTTTCAACTTACTCTGAACGCGTCGAATCATACTTAGACTACTTGGAATGACACCAAATTTGGCGCGCAAGTCATAAATCACCATACAGAAGTATTCCCAGGCTCTGAATCCCAAACGGACCTCAATAACACCATAGCCTACTCCAAACCAAACTTAATGAATTTGAAAACCTTCAATGCGCCAGCTTTCAATATTAAGCGCCGAAACGCTCCCGGGTCATCCGAATCCCGATACGTACGCATGCCTAAGTCCAAAATCATCATATAAACCTATTGGGACTGACAAATCCCAGTTTTGAGGTCGTTTACTCAAAACATTGACTCAAGTCAAACTTGTCCATTATGGGCTATTATTAAGGAACTAAGTGTTCCGATTTTAACCCAAACCCGAACCAACCATCCCCGCAAGTTATGAAACATTAAAAGAACATACGGAGAGTCTAAGTTAGGTGAATGGGGACCTAGAAAGCAAAATGACCGGCCGGGTCATTACATTATACATGGCAAATAATTTACATTGAAAGCCTTTCATTGTAATTAAACACTAAACCCCTAAAGAACAAAAAGTGTCAATGAATTAAAGGTTAAGGAGAGAGTTCTACTCAAGGTCGATGCCCCTTTGAATCCCTCGACACTTCAAAGTTCCCAAGGGTCTCAAGGCCCAGGGCAATGTTTGTGCCAGGGAGAGCAGCCCAACCTAAAGTTAAACTCTACTCCTAAATACCCTTATCAACTAACGACTCATTTCCCTTATGCGTTTAAGTGCCAATGAGGCCCTTTCAATGTAAACTAACTGTCATAATATCCCCTACCACAGAAATATACTTTTTCCTTGATAGATTAACATAAGGACATAAGAACAGTTTCACTTTATAACTACATTTCTCCTATCACATGAATAATACACATACTAAGCAAGTCTAAAGGTCAAATTTCAAACACATATAGGGAAAGAGGAGGCTGAGACATTATAGCATTATTGTGAAAGATCTACACACCTAGGATCACATTCAAAGGATAAGTAAAGAACACATAGTTCAGGTATGCAGCAACACAAATGCCTCTAATCAACATATTAATTAACTCAGGTTTTTCTTTACAAAGTCAAAGAAAAATTGAAGATAGCTCGCACTCTTTTGATAACTCTAGAAACCACTTTTGGATACCAGATGTACATACAAGGGAACACGTCCCCAAATCACACAATAGAAGCAGGAAGACATGTACCTTTTTGTATAGCTGCCCTAGAACAATCTCACTCTGTTTTTGTACATACGAATGTCTATCACTTAAAAATAGACAATCGTCACATTACCATAGGTCTAACACCTTACCACATTTTAGGTATATTTAGTTATCACATTAGGATTACTAAGTGTACATTTACTCTTCTATTGGAGGTAAGGTTCATGTCGCCTCCACTTTTATATTATGCTTCTATTAACAAAATTCCTATTTAGCTAAAAAAAAAAATTTAACTCAGATTTTGCAACTATCATATGCACAGATTAACAATACTACTTAAAAATCTACAAGGATTCAGACAGATGGTGATGATTAGCAAACACTATGGATATCATCAAAGACATCAGGACTCTAGGCATGTCTATAGATTACAGATCCAAACATGGGGTTCCCTAAAGATGCTGAATAGAATCATCGGTAACCAACCATACTTCATTTAGGATTGAGGGCAGAATCACAACTGCATAAGAATACTAATCTTACATTGAAATAGGTAGACTATTATGTCCAAGATATAGAAATTCTCTTAGGGCTTACAGACTAAGCTCAAATCATCAGTAGGGAAAGAGGTGACAAAATGCAATTCCAAAACTGAGTATAAGAACATGTAGCCAAACAGAAACACATCCAGCACTTAATCAACTACACATAGATACTTCGAATGAGGTTGTGACCCTATACAAGGTGAACTTTACCTATTATAGAATGAAGTCGGCAATGTCATAAAGGAAATTTAAGACATAAAAGGTGATGTACCAAATAAGTTTAACTCAACCATATAACTGAGGGTTTCATCTAAACATAAGGCAGTTATGTTTAACTTACCAATAATTACCATTCATCTAAAAACACATAACTATGACCTATTAAAAAGGGATAACTTAATCTTAATAGAGTATATACATAAGGGTTGTTAATATTCATAAGAGTTCAGATTAGTAATACTGTTTCATATATGTGCAACTAACAATTAGACATGAACATAAGATTACATAATACTAACTCAAAAAGTTGCTCTCAGAATCAACAGATACAGGTATAGAGGAAAAGAGCACTTAAAACACTTAGACTTTTCATGCTTCAGTTGAGTAGTGAAGGATTAGGCTATGAACTTTCAAGTTTTGTCCTATGTAGGATTATCAAACAGTAATCTCGACCACAAGAATGTAGGAAAATAATGTATAGAGATGATGATCACAATAAAGATCACAATAGAACTATTGACAGAAACTCTGAAGTTTAGACAAGCATGGAAGTCATTAAAGCACATTGAGGAAATTTAATCATGTTAGCTATCGAAAAGTCATTAAGGCTCATAAAGGAAACTTAATCATGCAGGATGTTTAGGCTCAGGGATGCAAGTCATCGAGGTCATATAACAGTTTAGTCAATACAAATTATAGAGATTCAGAAAACATGATGAATGACCACAGATCAATAACACTTTAACATGAACTGGGGATAGCACCCTTATACTAATGAAAAACGTCATAAACGACTATAGTTAGTAGAAGACAACAAACACATTCATAACGTTCAAATAAGATGATCAAATGAGAAGAGTTGGTGGAGTACTGACCTTCTCTAGGGCAGCAGACCAAATGGGACTCGTTTAGCCATTAGAATCCAAGAACTCAAAGACTTCAATCAAATGAGTACCTTAGAGCAAAATCAGAATTTGAGTAAAAACTTAGCCTTGGTCAAAGAAATTCTTAAACTAGTATATTGATTTTCTACTCTTTTTAAGGTGTTCCTGGTATGTTTTTCTTCAGTGGTTGGTGATTGTTAGGTGAGAACATTAAAGGCCCTATTTTTAGTACCATTTAAGGCTCTAGGGTTTCAAAGGATTCAAAATAATAGTGGAAAGTGACAATGTTCAGATGATATAAGCAAAACGAGTGAAAATTGAAGACATCGGGGGGAGGGGGTGGGGATCATGACAAGATTTGACCTGAGTGAGGAAGGCTGATCGTTTAAGGAAAAACCCATCGGTCAAAGCTCCAATGTCCAGGGTCATTGCATTTGACCTCTAGACTTTGAATAATCATGATGAGGCTCTGAAATGTGCTCATGCATGCTCCAATTTAACGGAACACGAAGAAAATTTGGAGATTTGAAGTTGCATCTTTGAGTCTAGGGTTTCAAATTAGGATTTTTGAATTTAATCAATGAAAATGAAAACTGAAATCACTGGCCTCACAACCTAGAGACAAAGCAGACGAATTTGTAAGTTGGATTTGAAAGAACGAAGAAGAAATCAGGCCAGCGGTATTTTGAGCTTAGCGTTCCAAATTTAGGTGTTTCAAATTTGTAATTGAAAGAGGGGATTAACAGCAGGATTCGCAGATAGAGAGACAGATGAGATGATTCAGAATGATTTCGAATGACCTTGCACAAATTTGTGCAAGGTTTCGGAGACTAATGGCTGATAGAGATGAGAGAAAAGCGAGAGGAAAGGGAAATGAGGGTGACAGTCAAAGCGGGAAATGACCTAGGGTTCAGGGTAATGAGAAGGCCGTCTCAAGGGTTAAATATGGGAGATGGAATCTGGGCGGTTGGATCTGATGATCAATGGCCCTGATAATTTGGTTATTTAGGATTTTCGGGGAGGAGTTTTGGTGTCCGTTACATTATAAGATTTGGACTGCGGAGATGAGATCTCTAGGGCGGGTTTTAAAAATCAAAAGGAAATTAGAGATTAAATATGATCCAGTGATCAGATGGACCAACAGTTCAGATGTATGTGTATTTGGCTTGTGAGTGATAAGGGAGGGCGACGTGGTGCGAGCTCATTGGCTCAATGAAGGTGGCCTGGATTGCCACGTTGGAATGCAGATGGGGTGTTTGGACTGGATCAGATCCGTTTGGGCTTGGAGTTTGGGCTTGGAATTTGGGCCAAATGAATTTTTAAAAAAATAGTCATCTTGTGCTTAATTAGAGATTTGCAATTGTAGCCTTTTTGCTTTTTACCCCTTTTGAAATTAATTGAAATAAACCTAATTATTTTTAATAAATATAGTAAAAATTATAATTATCAAATATACTTTTAATTATTTATTATTTGTAAAGATACTTTATTTTCTAAATTGTAACATTAATTTTGAAATATTAATATAGTAGTTTAATCTACTAGAAATTAAGAAATAATTCACTAAATTAACGATACAAGCCTATGTGATGTATATAAACGTTATTTCAATAATCTTAAAATAGTAAGTATATTTGTAATTACATAATAATAATACTAAGTGATTAATTTCAGAATAAATACTTAATTAATTTGTAAAAATAGGTATTTATTACTAGAAAACACTTCCAAAATACTTATTGTAAATTATTAAGTATAAGTAAATTAATTTTAAACTGGAGGGTCAAAATTGGCCATCAACACTCATAAGTTGGACTTTACTAGACACGGCTCATGACTTCCTAGCCCCATGAATTTTCATAATTTATTTGGGTTAATTTTAAGTTTAAGGATGTAATTTAACTAAAATCTATCTACATGGGACTATTTGAGTGGAACAAAATGCTCGGGAATAATTATTTTATCAAAGATTAAATATTGGATTAATGGTAAAGAAAATCTCTTAACCCTCCAACCTCATGAAATTCATAGATTTTAAAGAAAATCTCAAGAACACTCGAAGAACTCAAATTTTCAAAATTTTAGGATTTGACAAAGAGGCAATCTCTTCACTAGAGACTTATGTATTATACTCCATGGACGTAGTAGAGTATTTTTATGAAGATGTTTTTGTATTTAAACATCTATTTATGAAACCCTAGCAACTAATCTTGAAATTGAAGAGTTGGTTGGTTGGGATTGTGAATAGTGTTGGGTCTTACTTGAACGATATCGTTTTGAGATTATAAAGGAACAATTATATACCATGATATTTAATGAAGGATTTGGAGTTAATATTCAAGGGTTGACCTTTACATGATGAAATGAGTATTATTGCTAAATTTGTGAAATTGGACCTAAGTGTTAAACATTTAGTTGGCTTAAATGGTATTATTGTGATGCGTCCTTGATTCGCATAAGTTCGTATATTTAGATTTTGACTCGTTGGCATTGTTAGTGCATATGAGTACGATTTGGAAAGCAATTTGAGGTGCATTGAAACTTACTATCGTCGGAGCTTTTATCCAACTTGTGTAGAAATGCGATTTGAATAAATTTCAAATGTGAGTCCTAACTTGTGGGGATGAGCGTGTCAGGATTGCACCATTCCTTGCATAAAAAAAATATTTAAGTGCTAGTGATATTAATTTCTTGAAATATAGCATAGTTTAGTTTTATAAACTAAATAAAAAAGGAATAGCACTTTTAGTATTTTGTAAAGCGGGAATATATGATTTGGTGAAATACTTTACAATTATCTATTTACAATTAGTTGGTTCGGATATAAAAATTATAAAAGGAAAATGTAAATATTTGGAGAGTTACTAGTGAAAGTCACCGAGATTGGTTCGAATCTTGAGTTCCTTACCATGAAACTACACGTACCGGTGTAGGGATACATTCTAAGGCTAAACCGAGGTTGTGGGATAAAAGTTCGTCATTGTGAGGGCAAATGATCATTACTTGTATGGTACTACGGGAAGCCGCCCGGATAAGTAGTGTCAAATACTTGTTCTAGGTTGATCACCTAGTATTGTTCTATTATGTCGGCGTCGGTATAGATATCTCATTTAAAGGTAAAAGCTCTCATGATTTTTGGTTAAGCTTACAAATAAGGGAAGACTGTGAAATAGGTTTTACATTATGATTTTATTTACTTTCTATATTATTAATTGATATAAATATTTCTTTCTTATATCAATTGTTTATGCATGTCTCATATTATTTGTATCTTGTCCCACTTATTTTGGGGGAAATAGTTTAATATTCATATTAGGCATGTGGAACATAGGCAGTTGGCCAAATTTCCATTTATCTGTTTTAGGGACTGGACCCGTGCAGCACGAGCCTCGTGTATAGGATAGCTTTACATCTCTTGCTGTGATTTTTAGGTGAGGCTTCACATTTGTACTCGTGGGGCACTGCTACATTTATTCTTTTGAGTCGACGATGCCTGTCTCAGTTGACTATTTTATCCCATGTCATAAAACTTTCATAGACAATGATAATATTTATTTTGGGTTGCAATGCATTAGTTACTCATATGGCATGCATGGAAGAAACTCATTACTTTTATGTAATTATTTTAAATGAAAAAGTGAACTTAAGGGTGATGTCCATGTACTTTTTTGATTTAGTAAATACTAAAAATTAAATTTGAGAAAGGTTATGCATGCATTTGGGTTGGTTCACTCTGGTTGAGTAAGGTGCCCAGTACCGGTCACATGGTTTTGGACCGTGACAATCTTGGTATCTGAACACTAGGTTCTAATTCGAGTACTAGGAAATCTATAACATCATTTCTGGTAGAGTTCTCCTTATTGGTGTGTTGTGCACCACACTTATATCGAGAAGGCTACATGAACATTATAAGAATGTTTCATCCTTTCTTCTTATTCTAGAAGTCGTGCAACAGAATTGAGTCTAAAAAATTATTTCCTAACTTGTGCATTGTATTAATTCGCAGGCTATGATGAACACACATGGTAGTGATATGAATCGGGAAGCTACTCCTATGCCCGATGCGGATTGGGGAAGGGTACCCGCTAGACGTAAGGGCCGACCTTCGAAGACTGCAAGAGCACGAACTGTGCCAATTCTAATGGCTCCAAGGATGGTTCAGGAGCTCAAGGAAGAATTTGATGAGGCACTTGCTCCACCTCCATAGAAAAATCACTTGGAGAAGACCCTTATTGATATTATAAAAGCTATCAATACTTTTGCTGACATCATGGCTATACAGACCTAGCAGAACTTTCAAGTGGGTATTCAGGCACTCCAACAAGGAGGGATAAAAGCACCAATGGTTGAGGACATGGTGCAGTTGGGCATGAAATTTGTGAGACTTGAGACTCCAGTTTTCACTGGTGTGGATCCTACTGCATAGCCTCAAGACTACTTGGAGGAAGTTGAGATAGCCACTACTTTGATGGGAGTTAAAGACTATTGGAACGTTCGATTAGCAGCCTACCAATTGAAAGACATTCCTGACCTCTGGTTCAAAGAGGTAGAGAAAAGCTAGCCGGAGGATACACCTCAAATGATTTAGGCAGAGTTTTAAGAAGATGTTCATTAAGAAGTGGTTACTGCCGGGAGTAAGAGCTACCCTTGCAGTATTGTTTGTGACCTTAAAGTAGGATTCCATGACCATTCTAGAGTATAGCATCAAGCTCGAGAAGTTATCCCGTTATGCTCCCCACCTCATCCCTACTGATGATGAGAAGATTGAATTGCTTTGCTTGTGGCTTGTTTCTGGGTATCCGTAAGGATGTTGCTAGTGGGAGGATAAATACCACCTTTGCCGACTTTTTAGACTTGGCCATGGACTTTGAGAATATTTACCAAGAGAAGAGGGCCAACAGAAAGCAGAACAAGAAGGCCTGTACTTTTGATATTTTCAATGTAGTGCCCAGCTCGGGCAAGGGACAAAGCAGTAGAGATCCATCTGGTCCACCACAGTCCATGGTGCACACTACTTTCAGTAGCCCTCTAGTGGCACGTAGTTTAGGGTAGGGGAGCTAGTATAAACCAGCTTAGAGTGACTGCATGCCTACTCAGTAGGCCCATAGTAGTGTTGGCTTACGCCCTAAGTATTTCGACTCTTCTCCAGTTATTCGAGGGTTATGTTATGGGTGTGGTCAGATAAGCCACATGAATAAGTTTTTTCCCAATGGCCAACAGAGCTCGAGGGCTCGACCGTCACCATCTATGATTACTACTTCGGCTGCACCACCCCCACCTAGGGGTAATGGAGCCCATGGTGGGCGCAGTGTAGGGAAGGCACCATTGACATCTGCTACTTCTCAGGGGACTCATCCTCGTTTCTATGCCATGCCTACTCGTCCCATTGCTGAGGCTTCAGATGATGTTGTCACAGGTATGCCTACTATTTGTGCTCTAGATGCTTATACTCTTAAGGATCCTGGATTTACTTTTTCCTATGTTACTTTGTACTTCGCTTTGAATTTTTGGATAGAGCCAGAATAATTACTTTAACCATTTTTTGTGTCGACTCTGATTGGAGATTCTATTATTGCTTCATGCGTATGTAGGGTTTTTGTGGTTAATTCAAGATCGAAAGTCTACAACAGACCTTATTGGGCTAGAAATGGTTGACTTTGATGTGATCACGGGGATGGATTGGTTATACAAGTGTTACAACAATTCTTAATTGTCGTGCTAAAATGGTCATGTTTGAGTTTCCTAATGAATCAGTTTGAGAGTGGAACGACAATATTGTTGAGCCTCGAGGTAAGTTTATTTCATAGCTTAAGGCGAAGATGATGATCACGAAGAGATGTCTTTATCAGTTAGTCAGAGTCACTGACACAACTGCTGAGGTAGCAAGCACTCAGTATATGCCAGTGGTTAATGAGTTTTCAATGTTTTTCCTTATGAGCTTTCGGGTATTCCACCATCTCGGGTCATCGATTTTGGGATAGATATGGTGCCAGATACGCAGCTGATATCTATTCTCACATACCGAATGGTTGCGGCTGATTTAAAGGAATTGAATGAGCAAATGAAAGATTTACTGGATAAAAGGTTTATTAGACCTAGTGTATATCCTTGGGGTGTGCCAGTATTGTTTGTGAAAAATAAAGATGGTTCTTTGAGGATGTGTATTGACTATAAGCAACTTGATAGAGTGACCATCAAGAATAGGTACCCGCTACCATAGATAGATGACTTATTTGACTAGTTGTAAGGGGCGAAGTACTTCTCGAAAATTGATTTAAGGTCGGGGTATCATCAGCTGTAAATCTGAGAGAAGGATATTCCCAAAATGACTTTTCGGACCTGCTACGGGCATTATGAATTATTGATGATGTCATTTGGTTAACAAATGCACCCGCGCCTTTATGGATCTAATGAATCGGGTTTTCAAATAATTTCTTGATAGATTCGTGATTATTTTTATCGATGACATATTAGTCTATTCACGAAGTCAAGAAGAGCATGCCAATAAATTGAGAATAGTGTTGCAGACACTTTTGGAGCATGAGTTGTAATGCCAAATTCTCTAAGAGTGAATTTTGGCTTGAAGTTGTAGCATTTTTGGTCATGTGGTATCTCGTGAAGGTATTAAGGTTGATCCTCAAAAGATTGGAGCGGTTAATAGTTGGCCTAGACCAACTGCACTGACAGAGATACAAATTTCTTGGGGTAAGCGGGTTATTATCGACGGTTTGTTGAAGGGTTTTCATGTCTTGCATCTTTGTTGACCAAGCTAACACTGAAAGCTACTAAGTTTTAGTGGTTGATGTGCCGGGAAATTTCGGCACATTTACATATTATTTGCTTAGAATTTTACTTGTTCTACTTGTTAATTATCATGATATTTACTTAGTTTTAGTGTAATTTCAGTATATTGAGGAAAGAAACCCAGAAGCGTGAAAAGAAGTCCAAAAAGCTGTCCAAAGGCAAGAAAAGAGTTCAAGAGTATAGCAGGTTCAATTCTGCCACCGCAGAACAGCTATGCGAGTCGCAGAAGTGGCAAGAAGATCGCAGAGGCAGACAGAAGTTCAAGCCAAGTTCAAGTTGAGAATGCGGTCGCAAATGCGACCGTAGAACAGAAATGCTAACCGCATTATCATCGCAGACACGGACAGAGTTTGAGGAAGAAAATAGAGTAGAGATTGCGATCGCATTCTGCGATCGCAGAATCAATCTGCGAAGCGCATTCTCAGATGCGATGAGAAGGAAAATCACTGGTGTAATCTGCGATGGAGTGTGAGGATTCTACGGACCGCATTCCTGCTCTGCGACAGGAATGCGATCGCAGACGTGCAACTAGGTCAGACGTAATTGCTGCTCGCCTCGGATTTTGGGCCCCTATAAATAGCCTTTCTAGGGTTGTGTGAAGGGAGATTGGTGAGAATTCAAAGTGCAAAGTACTGCTTTTGGTTATTTTCGAATTTAGAGAGATTTTTGGGTGATCAAAAGAGAGAAATCAATACTGTTGTAAGATGAATTCAATTACTCCTATTTGTTCTTCAGTTTTTAACATGTGTAGCTAAATTCTAATGCTAAGGTTGTGAACCCTAGATGGGTGGAATGTTATTGAAAGGTTGATATTGATTTCAATTTCGAAAGAAACTTGATATTTATTTGTCTCTTGTTCTTAAGTTAATCGTTAGTGGTTGCAAACATCAACGAGTGCCAATCTACGCTATCATCTCTTGGAAAAGTGAGATAGAGTTTGGTAGAGATAAATAACAATAATTCAAGACTTTAACTCTTGTTTAACGAAATTACTTAGGAATAAGTAGATTTCAATTTGGCGAATAATTAGGTGTTCTTAATTTTGACTCTTTAGTATTCGGGAGAATCATAAGAGGATACATTATCTAAGCGTTGGGAAACATTGGATAACACGTTAACACGAACCGATTGCATATCAAGAATGAAAGTCAATATCAATATCAATACATTCTACTACATTAGGGGGAACACGACCTTAGTATCTCAACTTCATATCTTTACTTTCAAATTATTTTCGTGCTGCAATTATTAGTTTACTTTTCTTTACGCACTTAACATTAACTTATTCTATTTGGCTACTTGATCGAATTACGACTAAGTACAGTATTGCTTTAATCGGATAATTGTTTCACGCATATTCCCTGTGCGATTCGACCCCAACCTGTTTGGGTTACTATATTTGACATCGATCGCTTACACTATTGTAAAGGTGTAATTTGAGCGGATCAGTGGTCCGATACTTATGTAAGAAGTTTTCAAGAGTTGAAAGCTAGGTTGAGTGCAACACCAGTGTTGACCTTGTCAACAGGTTCAGATGGTTTTGTTGTGTATTGTGACGCCTCTAGAGTGGATTTGGGTTGTCTCTTGATGCAGAAAAGTACGGCTATCGCTTATGCTTCTAGATAGTTGATGATTCATGAGAAAAACTATCTGACTCATAACTTAGAGCTTGCCGCGGTTCTGTTTACTTTGAAGATTTGGTGGCATTATTTGTACAATGTCCATTGTGCAGTGTACACCGATCACAAAAGCTTGCGATATATATATATATTCAATAAGAGAATTAAATCCGAGACAATGAAGGTGGTTATAATTGTTAAAAGACTATGAAATGAGTATCCTTTACCATCCAAGAAAGGCGAATGAGGTAGCTGATGCTATAATCCGAAAGCTGGGAGATACTTTGGCACATTTACTGATAGCCAAAGAGATTGATGCTTTTGCCATAGCACTTTCCTCTCTTATAGAGCGTGTCAAGGCTAGCAATTTGAAGAATCAAACTTGGTGAATATTCGAAATGGAGTTCAATTTAAAGATATTCTTATTTTTTCTCTTGACGAGGATGGAATGTCAAGGATGAATGGTCACTTGTGCGTGCCAGATATTGATGAACTTCGCCATGAAGTTATGGTTGAGGCACACGGCTCAGGATATTCTATACATTTAAGGCCCACAAGAACGTTTATGGACTTGCGGGATATCTATTGGTGGAATCGAATGAAGGAATATGTTTCTAACTTCGTGGCTAGATGTTAAAATTGCCAACAAATAAAAGATGAGCATTAGAGGCATGGTGGATTGGCTTAGAATATTGAATTCCTCTTTGGAAGTGGGAAATGATCAATATGGACTTTGTAGTTAGTTTAGATCGCACCCCTCTGAAGCATGACTCAATTTTGATAATTGTAGATCGACTTACGAAGTCAACGCATTTCTTACCGATGAAGAGGACTGACACAACGCCACAGTATGCAAAGTTATACTTGAAAGAAATTGTTAGACGTCACAGTGTTCCAGTTTCCATTATATCCGATATAGGGGCCCAAATTTACTACTCATTTTTAGCAGTCCTTTCAAGAAGGATAGGGTACAAGTGTCAATTTGAGTACCGCTTTTTGCCCACAGAATGACGGACATGCTAAGAGCAGACGGTTGAGTTTATGTTGTGAGCTTGTGTCCTTAACCTTGGTGGGAATTGCGATGAACACTTATCTCTGATTGAATTTGCCTATAATAATAGCTATCAGGCTACTAATCAAGATGGCTCCCTACGAGGCTTTGTACGAACGACGTTGTAGATCACCCATTGGATGGTTTGAGCCGACAGAGGTATGACTACTTAGTCTCGATCTTATACATGATGCCTTAGAGAAGGTGGCTTTTATTCAACAACAAATTAAGACCTCTCAGAGCTGACAAAAATGCTATGCAGATGTACATTAATGTAAGTTGGATTTTAAATAGGGAAATCAAGTATTCTTGAAAGTATCGGCAATGAAAGGCGTTGTTAGGAAGAAAGGCAAGCCAAGTCCTAGATTCATTGGTCTGTATCGAATCTTGAAAAAGATTGGTGAAGTAGCCTACAAGGTAGAGTTACCTACATCAATGACTTTGTTTCATCTTGTTTTTCATGAATCGATGCTACGGGGGTATATGCCCGATCCTGCTCACATCATCTGATGGAGGTAGTAGAAATATATGATAGTTTAACTTATGAAGAAGAACTGGTTGAGATTCTTGATAGGCAAGTCTGAAAGTTGAGGACTAAAGATGTAGCTTGAGTTAAAGTTTTATGGCGTAATCATGACGTCGAGGAGGCTACTTGGGAGGCCGAGGAGGATGTGAAAATCTAATACCCTCACTTGTTTGCGACTTCAAGTATGGCTATTTCCTAAAGACTTCAAGTTTGGAGTTATCATGATTTAGTTCCATGGAGCGATTAAGCAATTTATTATCATATTTATGAGTTGGGTTCCAGTATGATTTTTTGAGGTAATTGATTCATTTATCACTCACGGTGATTTTCCTTGTCTCGTGATAATAGATTTTATTATTGTGATGGTGAGAGAGGCTATGTAATGGTGTTTAAAGGTATGGGTGGAGCCGGGTGGGGCATTTTACATTGTATTCTCATGGTTCACTGGCGGATTGAAAATTTAGATAGGCCTAGAAACCAAAAAAACTCTGCCGAGATTCTTAGAATTTAGATAGTGAATCAAATTTTGAGGCCTTAGGGATTTGCATGTAAAAGAAAAGCTTGGATGATAACTTTTAGATTTAAATGTGTCACGACCCCAAATTCCTCGGTATGACATCGTGACGGCACCTAGTCTCTAGACTAGGTAAGCCTAATAATATGTGGAAATATTAATTAAGAGATTAAAACTTGAACATCCCAACAATTTAACAAATAGAATTTACCAAAACTCAATACGTACAATCCCAAAACCTGGTGAGATATAACTCAACACCTCTAGATACAGTACCGAACAATCCTATACATCACTGTCTATTAAAAATTAAAGAGATATGAAAAGAACGGGATAGAAGGGGACTCTGAGGCCTGCGGGTGCTGAAAGGTGTACCTTGAAGTCTCCAATGCAGCGACAAACAATGCACTAATATCGAGGCTGATAGGATGTACCTGGATTTGAACAAAAACACGTGCAAAAAAGTAGGGTGAGTACACCACAACGGTACGCAGTAAGTGCCAAGCCTAACCTCGGTAGAGTAGTGACGAGGTCGAGTCAAAGCTTTACGGGAAGTAACAACACGGAATCAAGGAAAGCTAATGCTACACGAAAAGAAAACAAGAATTTTACATATTAAGGAAAACAAGAGGCAAACAAAGCAAATATAGAATAGCAACGGGGCACTCCTAAGGTACCGCCTCGTAGTCACAAATCGTAAAAACAAATTAAAGTCTTTTCTTATATCACCACGGGAGCCTTTATATTTGGTCTTTGAAAATTATTTTTCCGAAATAGCATCTCACGTTTTTGCCCGCCTTATCACACTGCATGGCTTCTTGTAGTTCTCCTACTAGCCACTCGTATCTAGCCCACCTTATCTCATCGCATGCATTTCAACACCCAGACCTTACACCACCGCATGCGTATCAATAATCACAATAGCACGGCAGAAACCTCGTGCAACAATAACAACGGCATGGCAGAAACCTCATGCAAATAATAAGAACTGCATGACAGAAACCTCATGCAAATAACCAAACAATCACCTCAACGATAATACGGAAGCCAAAACACAACAACTGAATAAATGATATTTCAAGGATAGCAATTTCAAGTAAAGAATTTCCACAATTGAGTAATGAATACGGAAATCAAGAAAAACAAGTAATTCAACTAAACATGTGATACAAGTTGCAAATAGAAGATAAGACAAGTAGACATGTGAAATTAGGCTAAACACGATGACTCTAACATGCTAAAGTAACTCAATTAAGGCATGAAAAGGAAACTATGCGGCATAAATCGGAATTTCAACATTTAGCTTGTGTATGCACTCGTCACCTTATGCACATGGCCTTCACATATCATAATTTATCACCAAAATACCAAATCCTAAGGGGAATTTTCCCTGCACAAGGTTAGACAAGTCACTTACCTCAAACCACGCTAAATCAATCAATTAGAAGGCCTTTCCCTCGATTTCCAACTCCAAACGGCTCGAATCTAGCCAAAACAAATTCATACAATATATATAACTATAGGAAACTAATTTAAATAATGAAGTAACGATCTTAGCTAAGAATTGAAATATCGTTCCAAAAAGTCGACTAGGGCCTACGTCTCGGAACCCAACAAAAGTCCCAAAATCTAAAAGTCCATTCAACCACGAGTCCAACCATAAAAAATTTATCAAAATCCAACACCAAATCGTCACTCAAATTCTCAATTTAAACTCTCCAAATACCTAGCCTCAAACTCCAAAATTACACCTCAAATCACACAATCTAGGTGGGAAAATCAATGAGGAAACATAATTATTGAGTAAAAATAACCACAAATGACTTACCTCAAGAATACCTTCGAAATCCCTCTCAAAAATAGTCTAATCCCGAGCTTGAAATGTTCAAAATGAAGAAAATCACGGAACCCTCGATTATAACCTCTCTGCCCAGCACTTTCCACATATGCGGCCTAAGAAGCACTTCTGCGACGCCGCACCTGCGGAAAACCCATCGCAGGTGCAGAAAATGCTTAAGTCCAGGGGTTCCGCTTCTATGATCAGTGGTTCACCCCTGCGAGCCCGCTTCTGCGGATGCAATGTCGCACCTGCGACCACTGGCGCTTCTGCGCAACTGCCATTGCAAAAGCGAAGGCACTTCTACGGATAGTTTTCCCGCTTCTGCGACCACCACTGGGCAAGGCCAGCTTCGCATCTGCGACATACAGCTCGCTTACACGAGTCCAAACCTGCGGCCAATCCCACCGCAGGTGCGATGACACCAGAAACTGGGAGCTTCAGCAATAACACAAGTCCACAATATAATCCGATCATGATCCGAATCACACCCGAGGCCCCCGGGACCTCAACCAAAAATACCAACAAGTCCTAGAACATCATACAAACATAGTCGAGCCTTCAAATCACATCAAACAATGCTAAAACCACGAATTGCGCATCGATTCAAGCCTAATGAACTTTTGAACTTCTAATTTCAAATCCGAAGCCGAAACCCATCAAATCAAGTCCAATTGACCTCAAATTTTGCACACAAGTCCTAAATGATATTACAGACCTATTCCAACTTCCAGAATCATAATCCGACCCCGATATCAAAAAGTCCACTCCTGATTATACTTCCCAAAATTCCACCACTTTCTAACTTTCGCCAATTAACGCCGAGATGACCTACAAACCTCCAAATCAACATCCAGACCAAAATCACCATACAGAGCTATTGGTACCGTCAAAACTCCATTCTGGAGTCGTCTTCACACAGTCCACCCAGAGTCAACTCCTACGGCTTAACTCCCAATTTAGGGACTATGTGTCCTCTTTCACTCCACCACTCACCCGAAACCAAAACCAAATACCCTGGCAAGTCGTGTAACCATAGTATAACACAGCAAAAATAATAAATAGGGGATCAGGGCTAATATACTCAAAACGGTCGGTCAGGTCGTTACATCCTCCCCTTCTTAAAATAAATGTTCGTCCACCAACGAGTATAGAGGGTGAAAAGATGAGGATAACGGCTATGCATGTCATGCTCGGTCTCCCAAGTCACCTCCTCGACTGGCTGACCCCTCCACTGGACCTTAACTGAAACAATGTTCTTCGACCTCCACTTTCGGACCTGCCTGTCCAAAATGGCCACCGGCTCTTCAACATAAGATAGATCCTTATCCAACTGGAATGAACTGAAGTCTAACACATGAGACGAAGTGTCGTGATACTTACGGAGCATAGATATATGAACGCTAGATGAACTGCAGCTAGACTAGGTGGTAGTGCAAGTCTATAGGTCACCTCTCCAACCCTCTCAAGAATCTCAAAAGGCCCGATATACATAGGACTCGGCGTGCCCTTCTTCCCGAACCTCATAACACCCTTCATAGGCGCAACCCTAAGCAACACCCCCTCCCCAACCATGAATGCAACATCGCGAACCTTCCGATCTGCATAGCTCTTCTGTCTGGATTGGGCTGTATGGAGTCGATTCTGAATCACTTTAACCTTTTCCAAAGCATCCTGAACTAAGTCTGTACCCAATAGCCTAGCCTCGCCTGGCTCAAACCAACCCACTGGAGGCGGCATCGCCTACCATAAAAAGCCTCATACGGGACCATCTGCATGCTTGACTAATAACTGTTGTTGTAGGCAAACTCCACAAGCGGCAAGAACTAATCCCAAGAACTCTCAAAATTCATCACACACGCACGAAGCATATCCTCCAATATATGAATAGTGCGCTCAGACTTTCCGTCCGTCTGAAGGTGAAATGTTGTACTCAACTCCACCCGCGTACCTAACTCATGTTGTACGGCTTACCAGAACCGTGATGTAAACTACGTACCCCAATCAGAGGTGATAAATACCGGCATGGCATGAAGCCTGAAAATCTCGTGAATGTACACCTGAGCTAGCTGAAATACATTTTTCATCAAGTGCATGAGCGCTACTGGGGTGTCGGTCAGCCCAAATGATATCACAAGGAACTCGTAATGTCCATACCGAGTCTTGAAAGTAGTCTTCAGGATATCAGGCTCCCGAATCTTCAACTGATGATAGCCTAACACAAGTCGATCTTAGCGAACACACTGGCACTCTGTAACTGAAAATATAGGTCATCAATACGTGGTAATGGATTCCTGTTCTTCACTGTAATTTTGTTCAACTAGCGATAATCAATACACATATGCATAGAACCATCTTTCTTATTTACAAATAAGACTGGATCACGACAAGGAGACACATTTGGCTGAATGAAGCCCTTATCGAGCAACTCTTGCAACTGTTCCTTTAACTCTTTCAACTCTGTTGGGCCATACGATAGGGTGGAATGAAAATAGGTTGAGTGCCCGGTAACAAATCAATACCAAAGTCGATATCTCTGTCGGCCGGCATGCCCGGAAGATCCGCCGGGAATACATCTGGATAATCCCTCACTACCAAAACTGACTCTACAGTAGGAGTATCAACACTGACATCTCTCACTTATGACAGCTAGCATTTGCCCCCTTCTCAACCATCCTCTAAGCCTTTAGAAATGAAATAACCATGCTAGGAACATAACCTAAAGTACCTCTCCACTCTACACAATCATAAAGCCCTTGTGCAACTGCTCAAACTTCGTGCGCTATGCATCTCTGAGACTCTGGGGGGAAATACTCCCTCAAGAACATATCTGAGAACTGGGTCCAAGTAAGTGAAGCTGCCTCGGCCGGACTGCCCAACTCATATGCTCGCCACCACTGATAAGCCGCTCCCCTAAGCTAGAATGTAGTAAAAGCAACCCCACTAGACTCTTTAATATCCATAATACGGAGAATACGGTGGCACTTCTCAAGAAAACCCTGGGCATCCTCTGATGCCAAGCCACTGAAAGAAAGAGGGTGGTACTTCTTGTACCTATCAAGCCTGAGCTGCTCCTCCTCAAAAGTTGCTGACCCCTAACCTCGGGCTGAACGGGGGCTACCGGCTGCACTGGTATGACCTATGGGTCTTGGTCAACCTGGACTCGCTACTTTGGGGTACCGGCGGTGGGAGTTTGTGCTCCTCCCCCTGCTTGAGATGTGGCAAGAGCAAGTGGGATCAACCCTTCCTGCTAAAGTGCCGAACATGCTTAGAAACTGGACGAGAGTCTCCTGAAGAGCTGGTGCAATAACAGGCGTCTCAGGTGCCTTCCTCCAACTAGAGCTACTGATGGCTCCTCTATAGCAGCTCGTGCGAGTGCTCTGGCTGCACCACGTGGACATCCTCGGCCTCTACCTTGGCCCCGGCCCTGGCCTCTTGTGGCTTTAGCAAGGGGCGCGGTTGTCTAGTCATCCGATACAGCTGTACGTGTCCTCACCATCTGTGAGAGAATATAAAGACAGAAATTTAAAATCCGAAGTCAAAGATTTCACATGATAAGGATTCAAAGAAGTGAAGCTTTTCCTAACAGTTTTATAGCCTCCTGCAGATAAGTACAGACGTCTCTGTACCGATACGCGAGACTCTACTAAACCTTCTTTTGACTCATAACACCTTTGAACCTAGAGCTCTTATACCAATTTGTCACGATCTCAAATTCCCTCCTTAGAACATCGCGATGGCACCTAGTCTCTAAGACTAGATAAGCCTAACAATATGCGGAAACATAAATTAAGAGATTAAAACTTGAACATCCCAACATTTTAATAAATAGAATCTACCAAAACTCAGTATGTACCATCCTAAAACCTGGTGAGATATAAGTCACAAGATCTAGATACAGTACCGAACAATCATATACACCACTCTCTATCAAAATGTAAAGAGATAAGAAAAGAACGGGATAGAAGGGGACTCCAAGGCATGTGGGCACGGATAGGTATACCTTGAAGTCTCCAAAGCAGCGACACGACGCACTAATATCGAGGCTGATAGGATGTACCTGGATCTGCACAAAACATTTGTAAAAGCGTAGTATGAGTACACCATAACGGTATCCAGTAAGTGCAAAGCCTAACCCCGATTGAGTAATGACGAGGTCGGGTCAAGGCCCTACTAGAGATAATAAGAAACAAGACAGAGATGATATGATATAATGAAAATGATAGGGAAGTGAACAATAAAGACTTTACGAGAAGTAACAATACGAAATCAAGGAAAGCTAATGCTAGACGAAAAGAAAACAAGAATTTTACATATTAAGGAAAAAGAAAACCAAAACAACACAGCAAAGACAGAATAACCATAGGGCACTCCCGAGGTACCACCTCATAATCCCAAATCGTAAAAACAAATCATAGTCTTTCCTTATATCACCGTTAGGAGCTTTTATATTTAGTTTTTGAAATCATTTTTTCGAAATAGCATCCCGCGTTTTAGCCCGCCTTATCACACTGCATGGCTTATAGTAGTTCCCCTACTAGCCAAACGTATCAAGCCCATCTTACCTCACCCATATTTGTTTCAACACCCAAATCTTATACCACCGCATGCGTATCGGTAATCACAACGGCATCGCAGGAACCCCGTGCAACAATACCAACCGCATGACAGAAACCTCGTGCAAACAATAAAAACCGCACGGTAGAAACCTCGTGCAAACAACCAAACAATCACCTCAACATAACACAGAAGCCAAAACACAACAACTAAATAAATGATATTCCAATGATAGCAATTTCAAGTAAAGAATTTCCACAGATAAGAATGAATACAGAAATCAAGATAAACAAGTAATTCAACTAAACATGTGATACAAGTTGCAAATAGAAGATAAGACAAGTAGACATGTGAAATTGGGCTAAACATGATGACTATAACGTGCTAAAGTAACTCAATTAAGGTATGAAAATGAAACTACATAGCAAAAATCAAAATTTCAACATTTAGCCCATGTATGCACTAGTTACCTTACATACAGGGCCTTCACATATCATAATTTATCACCAAAATACCAAATCTTAAGGGAAATTTCCCCCACACAAGGTTAGACAAGTCACTTACCTTAAACCACGCTCAATCAATCAATTAGAAGGCCTTTCCCTCGGTTTTCCAACTCTGAACGGCTCAAATCTAGCCAAAAAAAATTCATACAATAAATATGACTATAGGAAACTAATTTAAATAATGAAGTAATGATCTTAACTAAGAATTGAAATATCATTCCAAAAAGTCGACTCGGGCCTACGTCTCGGAACCCAACAAAAGTCCCAAAATCTAAAGTCCATTCAACCACGAGTCCAACCATACAAAATTTATTAAAATCCAACACCAAATCTTCACTCAAATTCTCAATTTAAACTCTCCAAATCCCTAGCCTCAAACTCCAAAATGACACCTCAAAACTACACAATCTAGGTGGAAAATCAATGGGGAAACATAATTATTGCGTAAAAATAACCACAAGTGACTTACCTCAATAATAACCACGAATGACTTACCTCAAGAATACCTTCAAAATCCCTCTAGAAAATTGTCTAATCCCGAGTTTGAAATGTTCAAAATTAAGAAAATCACGGAACCCTCGATTATAACCTCTCTGCCCAGCACTTTCCGCATCTACGGCCCAAGAAGTGCTTTTGCAATGTCGCACCTGCGAAAAACCCAGGTGCGGAAAACACTTAAGTCCAAGGGTTCCACTTCTGCGGACGCAATGTCGCACCAGCGATCACTGGCGCTTCTGCGCACCTGCCATCGCAGAAGCGGAGGCTTCTGTGGATAGTTTTTCCGCTTGTGCGACCACTACTGGGCAAGGCCAGCTTTACATCTGCAACTTAAAGCTCGCTTACGCGAATCCGCACCTGCGGCTAATCCCACCACAGGTGAGATGACACCATAAGTTGGAAGTTTCAGCAATTGCACAAGTCGAAAATGTGATCCGATACACGATCTGAATCACACCCGAGTCCCCCAGGACCTCAACCAGAAATACTAACAAGTCCTAGAACATCATACAAACTTAGTCGAGCCTTCAAATCATATCAATTAATGTCGAAACCAAGAATTGCGTAGCGATTCAAGCCTAATGAACTTTTAAACTTCTAACTTCTACATCCAACGCTGAAAAATATCAAATCAAGTCCGATTGACCTCAAATTTTGCACACAAGTCCTAAATGACATTACAGACCTATTCCATTTTTGGGAATCGAAATCCAACCCCGATATCAAAATATCCACTCTCAGTCAATCTTCCCGAAATTCCCCCAATTTTCAACTTTCGCCAATTAATGCCGAAATGACCTACGGACCTCCAAATCAACATCCGAATACGCTCTTAAGACCAAAATCACCATATGAAGCTATTGGAACCGTCAAAACTCCATTATGGAGTCGTGTTCACACAATTCCACTTAAACTCCCACCACTCATTCCGAAACCAAAACCAAACACCCTAACAAGTCGCGTAACCACAGTATAACACAAAAAATAATAATAAAGTAATATGCTTAAAACGACCGGCCGGTTCGTTACAAAATGTGATTGAAGATTCACATTCAAGGACGAATGTTTCTAATTGAGGAAAAATTTAAAGCCCCATAAATTCTATTATTAATTCGGGAATAATTATTTTATCAAAAGTTGAGTATTGGATTAGTGGTAACTATAAAAACCATCAAAAACTCATAAAAAAATATTTTATATTACAAAGAGAATTATTATATCTAAGTTTTAGAAGTATTTAGATCTGATATTTAATCAATTAGGTGTTTGGAATGATTGGAACGAAAAAGATTACCAAGTTTGGCAGATGGCTAACGAAGGAACTAAGGGGGGACAAGGAGACAAGGGAGTTAAATGAGATTAGTAATATTAATGATGAGGTTGTTAGATGAAAAAGAATGCACATGCCTAAAAATATTAAAGTGAAAATGGATAGCAAAGGAGCATAGACAAGTGAGGCTTGCTCAGTTGGTAAAAGCACCTTCATCCACGATCGTTAAGTTTAGGGTTCGAGTCACGCTCGAGAGAAGTATGAAAATACTACAAATCTTCCTAATTTGGGAGGGATTTGAAAAAAAGTAGCATAATGAATTTCATGCTCTAGGGATTGTCACCGTCCCTAAAGCTTCGCGTCCAAACTATTTGGATGTCCAGCGTGAGTCCACCCCGGCGTGCGTCATCTGAAAGCTTTTAATTGCCATACGGGTAGAGATAAATAACAATAACAAGCCCAATAAAATCTCACGAGTGGTATGAGGAGGGTATAATGTACATAGATTTTATCCCTACCTAATGAAGATAGAGAGGTTGTTTCCGAAGGACCCTTGGCTCAAAGAAAGTGAAAATGAAACAATAAACCTTATGGTGTAGATGTGTTTTTATTATTTGGAATTAGTTCTTCGAGATTTGGAGAGATGGTGAAGTTCTACACCATTAATACTATCTTGAGCTGAGAAATTCATACCCTCTTTGGTAGATTTGATTCATTTATTACATCTCTTAACCATCCAACATCATGAAATTCATAAATTTTGAAGAAAATCTCAAGAACACTTCAAGAACTCAAATCTTCAAACTTCTAAGGTTTGACAAAGAGGTAGTCTCTTCACTACAAACTTATGTATTATACTCCATGGACGTAGTAGAGTATATTTATGAAGATAGATTTATATTTAAACATCTATTTATGAAAATGTAGAATCTAATCTTGAAATTAATGAGTTGGTTGGTCGGAATGGTGAATAGTGTTGGGTCTTACTTGAACGATATTGTTTTGAGATTCCAATGGAACAATTAGATACCATGATATGTTCAATGAAGAATTTGGAGTTAAAATTCAAGGGTTGACCTTTACATGACGAAATGAGTGTTTTTGCTAAACTTATTGGACCTAAGTGTTAAACACTTAGTTGGCTTAGATGGTATTATTGTGACGTGTCCTTGATTCGCTTAAGTCCGTGTATGTAGATTTTGACTCATTGGCATCATCGGTTCATTTAGGTAAGATTTGGAAAGTAAAATTGAAACTTATTATCCTCGGATCATTTCTCCAACTCATATCGAAATGCGATTTCAATAAATTTTAAATGTGAGTCCTAGTTTATGGGGACGACCGAGTTAGGATTGTACCATTCCTTGCATCAAAAAAATATTTAAGTGCTAGTGATATTATTTTCTTGAAATATAACATTGTTTTAGATATGAACACTATAAATGAAAAATGTAAATATTTTGGGAGTTACTAGTGAAAGTCATCGAGATTGGTTCGCATCTTGAGTTCGTCACCATGAAACTACGCATACCAGTGTAGGGACACATTCTAAGGCTAAGGTGAGGTTATGAGATAAAAGTCCCTTGTTGTGAGGGCAAATGATCATTACTTAATATGATGAGATTAAGGCGATCCGTACGATACTATGGGAAGCCATCCAGACAAGTAGGGTCAAATACTTGTGCTAGCTTGATCACCTAGTGTTATATTATGTCGGTGTCGGTATATTACTCCTATTTAAAGGTAAAAGCTCACATCATTTTTGGTTAAGCTTATAAATAAGGGAAGACTGTGAAATATATTTTACGTTATGATTTTATTTACTTTCTTAATTATTAATTGATATAAATGTTTCTCTCTTATATCAATTGTTTATGCATATATCATATTCTTGATATCTTGTCCCACTTCTTTTGGGGGAAACAATTTATGATCCGTATTAGGCATATGGAGCTTAGTCTAGTTGGACAAGTTTTCATTTACCTGTTTTAGTGACTTGACTCAGGCAGCATGAGCCTCGTGGATAAGACAGCTTTACGCCCCTTGTTGTGATTTTTGGATGAGGCTTCACATTGTACTCGTGGGGCATTGCTACATTTATTCTTTTGATTCATCGGAGCCTATTTCGATTGACTATTTCATTCTGTGTCATAGAGATTTCATAGACAGTGATAATCTTTATTGTGGGTTGTAATGTTATGCTTACTCATATGGTATGCATGGATGAAACTCGTTACTTTTATATAATTTTTGTTTAAATGAAAAAGGTGAACTTAAGGTTGATGTTCATGCATTTTTTTATTAAATGTTAATTATTAAATTTGAGAAAGGTTATGCATCCGTCTAATAGGCATATATATAGGTCCTATGAGATGGGTTGGTTCACTCGGGTCGGATAGGGTTCGAGTGTCGATCACATATTTTTGGGGCGTGACACATCCCTAATTCTAATATATTCCTTTCTAAGTGATACATACTCAAAACTTTTGTGATAATGTCAGCAATTTGCTTATCAGTAGCAAAAAATTTCACAGTGATCAAACCGCTCTCAAAATTATCCCTCGGAAAATAATGCCTAGCATCTATGTGCTTAGTTCTTTTGTGATGGACTGGATTCTTGGTCATACTGATTGCACTAGTATTGTCATAAAAGATAGGGATACATCGTACATCAATTCTAAAGTCCATTAATTGTTGTTTAATCCACAACACTTGGGCACAACATGAGGCATCAGTCATATACTCAGCTCAGCAGTAGATAAAGTCACATAATTTTGCTTCTTGGTGGCCCAAGATACAAGACATGATCCAAGAAAATATGTCATACCTGAAAAACATCATAATTATTATCAACATATCCGACTAAATCGAAATTACTACCTTTTGGATACCATAGGCAAAGATCAGTTGTGTCTTTTAAGTATCTCAAGATCCTCTTGACTGGCTTAAAGAGAGACTCCTTTGGACTTGCCTGAAATCTAGTGCAAATTCCTACACTAAAAATAATGTCAGGTCTATTAGCAGTGAGATATAATAAAGAGCCAATCATTGCCCTATACAATTTCTGATCAACAGATGAACTGTGTTCATCCAAATCCAATTTCGTGGTTGTTACTATAGGAGTGTCAATTTTCTTTGGAATCTTTCATCTTAAACCTTTTGAGCAACTCTTTCACATACTTTTGCTGATGGATCATAGTTCCATTTGAATTTTATTTAATTTGTAAGCTTAAAAGGAAATTAAGCTCGCCCATCATACTCATTTCAAATTCACTTGCCATTAGCTTAGCAAACTCTTTACTTAACCTATCAGTTGTTGCTCCAAATATTATATCATCAACATATATCTGAACAACCAAGATATCTTTACCTTTTTCTTCCAAGAGTAAAATGTTATCAATTTTACCACTCTTGTAGCCATGCTCAAGCAGGAATTTGGACAATCTTTCATACCATGGTCTGGGAGCCTGCTTGAGCCCATAAAGTGCCTTCTCATGCTCAAGACATTCCATTTTTTCAAAACTAGGAGGTTGCTTGACACACGGTCCTTCTTTTAGATAGCCATTGAGGAAGACACTTTTGACATCCATCTGATGGAGAGTGAATCCATGTAAGCAGCAAAGGCTATAGGGAGTCTAATTGCTTCCAAACTTTCAACTGGAGAAAAAGTCTCATCATAGTCTATGCCCTCCTCTTGACTATATTCTTGAACCACCGATTTTGCCTTGTTCCTTAATTGTTCCTTCTTAATCAAGTTTGTTTATGAAGACCCATTTAGTGTCAATCATGTTCTATCCTTGGGTCTTGGTACCATATGCCAAAATTGATTCTCCCAAATTGGTTGAGTTCATCTTGCATTGCATTCACCCAGTATGCATCCTGCAAAGCATCAGAAACATTGTTAGGTTCAATAAGAGACAAAAAAGTATCAAAAGCATATAGATTCTTTAAAGAAGATCTGGTTTTGATTCCAGAGGTTGGGTTAGTGATTATATTACCAATGGGATGAGAACTTTAATACTTGTAAAGGTTCACAACCAACTGATTTTCTCTCGATGTTTCCTCATTGTTTTGTTGTTGAGGAACAAGTTCATGGACAGGTTCTCTTAAAGTTTGAGGATCAGTTACACTCTGGTCAGTTCCCTATGTCAGGTTGCCTTGGGTGGAATGACCCGATCCATCACTTATTCCTTCTTGTGAAGCATCTTCATGTTGGACTGTTGTTTCAGCATTTGAATTTCTTATCCGTTCAATCTCTTCATTATCTTGTTCCTGCCTCTCAGAAAGAATGTTAATTTCATCAAAGACAACATGTACACTTTCTTCTATACACATAGTTCTTTTGTTATATATCTGATATGCTTTACTATGTGAAGAATATTCCAAGAACTCCCTTATCACTTCTGGGATCAAACTGTTCTAGAGAATCTTTTTCATTATTGTGCGGAAAGCACTTGCATCCAAATGCCCTAAGATGGGATATATTTGACTTTCTCCTTTAAGTAACTCATTGGTAGATTTCTCTACAAGAAATCTAGTCATGCACCTATTTACAGCTTCTGCCCAGAAGTTATGAGGCAACTTACTAGCAAGTAACATGGTCCTAGTCAATTCCTTGAAAGTCTTATTCTTTCTTTCAATAACTCCATTTTATTATGAAATTCTAGGAGCAAAAGAATTTTGATCTATGCCATGCTCATCACAAAATACTCCTAGCTAAGATCAAGCAACTACCACTTTTATAGTAGCTTTGCGTTTTTGGGGAATAAATAACAAATTATAAAGAAAATGACTAAAAAATTATGTTTGCACAAAAGAGAGAGAAGAAAAGAGAACTAGCATTGAGCCGTTGACAATAGTCTTCTGATATTATTTGAGCATTAAGATAGTGCATATTATTTGACTTCTTATAACAAAAATCTAATACATTTTCTTGTGCTATTACTTTTCCTTTTTCTTGCAAATAGTAATGTATTCTTGCTATATTTGGCTTTTGAATTAAACTTTGACCAATAAGTAAAAAAAAAAAAAAAGAAATTGTTAGGGATATATTAAGATAAAAAAAACTTGCAATCTTTGATCTAGGATAAAAAAATATAATCCTGTGATAAAATATGTAATTGTATTTATTCTATTATTGATGATAAGTATTAGAAACTAAGATAGTTAATCTGTCACAACCCAAAATCCAACTAGCCATGGTTGCCGCGAGAAACTTCAAAACATCGCCGACGTAATCCATACCAATCCCAAACAGTCATACGCATCACAATTACATCAAAAACAAGCTGCTGCAGCGTCGTCGAAACTCAATTTATGTCCAGTGACTGTCGAACATGGTGAACCAACGATCGACTTCACTGTAGATGAAGTCAATGAGTTTGCGAGGAGGGACTACACCAAGCTGTTGTCATGAAATTTTCCTATGGAAAACTAGACCTGCAAGTGATTAGAAGGAATTTCCAGTCTCAATTTGAAGTTAAAGGTCGATGTAATGTGGGGCAACTGGAATTTCGTCATCTGTTGATTCGTTTCGATCTTTATGAAGATTATGTTATGTTTCTGTCACGATCAACTGGTTTTTTTAAAGCCAATGGAGATGAATACTTCTTTAGAACTTTTCCATGGACACTAGGGTTCAATCCGAAGGAGGAAACTTCCATGGTTGTCGTTTGGATATCACTGCCAGGTCTGCCTCCTAACTTCTTTGCCAAACGATCAGTTATGTCTATTGCTTCTGCTGTGGGCAAGCCTCTTGCAGTGGACAAGGCAACACATGAAGGATAAGACCTAGTACTCATGTTGATCGATCTTTTAGATGAACATCCAAACAAAGTTAGGTTGCGCTCGTCGACAAAGATACTAACAAATCTGTGGTATATTATCAGGCAGTTGTGTATGATAATTTGCCAAAGTATTGCTTCTATTGTAAGCATCAAGGTCATGACGAAGGATCTTGTCGACTTTTGAAAGCAAAATCTGGACAAGATGAGATTGCAGTAGTTGATCGCAAAAGGCCAGGAACTACTGTGAACACAGTCGTGCAGTTACAAGGTGATGCTAGAGTTTTTTTGAATGCCAAAAGAGCTTCCCAAGGTGTGGGGAATGGACCATCGCAGGAGGTAAACAATGGTAAACAGGTGCTGCACAGTGGTGAAGACAATACTGCTACTGGAAATACAGTAGCCGCACCTTATCCAGTTAAGTTTACTGATGTTCAAAAACGAGATGATGTTATAAGGGTGTCAAAAACAGTTATCCCTGCTTCTACTGTTTTTGCAAGAAATGCATACAGCAATTGCTAATGGTCACAAAGTTGCTGCTGATCAAGTTATTGCTGTAGCAACTCCCAGTTATGTCCCTAATTTGGAGGGTGAGACCCAGTCTTTGGGGAACAAAAAGAATGGGCAACAAGCTATACATGGGGATTCCAAAGATGTTGGTAAGATTGATTATGGCAAGGTAGAAGATACAACCAAAATGGGTGAGGCTCGGAACGTGATAACATCTAGAAAATCACCCACAAAGAAGGCTGCATCAACAGGCCAGTTGAGCCCAGGTGTTCGACGAAATACCCCCAGTAACGTGACCAGCTCGAATAAGTTTGATGTTTTGGCACTCGATAAGGTTGAACAACCTGAGGTAGCAATACAAAAGGATAATATGATGTCCAAGCAAATGGTTCCATGCGACAACACTGGACAAGAAGGCCAAGGCAGTGCTATTGTGGCGAAGAAGTTGGGTGTTCGACATAATGCCTCAGAGAATACTTTGGTAGAGGATCTCGGTTCAAATGTACCTACACTGCATTTTTCCAGCCCTCACGTCGAAAAGATTATCAAGGATGCACAGGCTGCAATGATGTTACATACAAATATGGTTGGGTAGCCTTTAGTCACCTTGAACACTTCCGTCTTTGAAATTCCTTCACAATCGGAACAATTTTTTGGCGAACATGAAGGAGACCCTGGGCAGTTGCTGCTGTCCACTGGAAATAACAATGAAGGTGTTCCAAGTTTGAGGGAGATGGTTAGTAAAAGACAAGGGAATTATGGAGAGCATGAGTGGTATACAAAATGTAAAACTTGGGCTGGTCAAGTCGACGATGAAGAAGAAGACTGGGGAGATGAGGACGAGGGTGAATCGACTGACTATGCTGCTATTGAGAGTGATGATGACGACCTTCGATCAGTAGCTTCACCTTCGTTGTCAAAGACTGGAAATAAGAGCAAGCTTAATTTGAATGCTCCTGCTTTCATTCCTAGACAGCTGCTGTAGCACCTATTACTGGGTAGAGCAGCAGCAAATTAGCTCAACAGTTGGACAGTAGCAGCAGCATGGTAAAACTGGATAGCAGCAGCATGGTGAAAGCACTGGAAATCAGCAACGCGTACAGTAGTGTTAGCTGGGTAGCAGCAGCATCATATTAGCACCAGCAGTGCTTTGATTTTAATGGAGGAAAGGAACAGCAGCATTCAACATCAGCAATTTGATACAACCACTGGACAGCAGGACCAGCAACATAATCACAGTAATAGTCCAGTGATTTCACTGGAACATCGACGACTTTTGGGTGCGTTGGTAAGTCCCAAACCTTTACTTCCTTTAACTACAACTTAATCATGTAGTGCTGGAAATAAGAGCAGGCAAGATGTCGCGCAAACTCCAGTCATAACAATCACGACAAAGGCGCAAGATAGTGTGGTGGTGTCTCAACAATTCGCCTAGACATTGCCACAACAGGTTAATATCAGAAGAGATGTGTATGAAGAAAGAGAGGAGGATGAAATTTTACCACAACATCTTTTAGAGGCTGCTAAACGAGGTGATTTATCACCTATGCACATTTGGAGAATTAAGAAATCGCATTCAAGGAAGAAGAGTTGGGATGGCAAGGTGAATGAGGAGATCAATATTCGGAGACTTCCTATGTGAGTTGCTATGCAAAGACAAGCTGCCCCAACTACGTCTACAAGATCCACTCGTTCAAAGAAGAAATCATGATTTTTGACTACATGTGGAAGAGGCGGGAGGAGGATGATAAAGAGGTACAAATTGAAGAGATCACAAGATTGGAAAAGGAGGGACAGGATAATACTTCTTACTACATTTTATTTTATCACTTTATTAGCATTATCATATGTAATATCATCATAGAGTGTATTATAAACTCTATGATGATCATAGAATACTTAGTTCTTGCTAGTTCTTATTTTTGCATTCTTGCTAATAGTTGAGGAATTTTTTATGCATCATTAGGATTTGTAAGGTAAGGTTAAGCTTAGTATGTGTTGCTTAGGTCCTATGCCTTTGGATATACCCATATGGCTATGAGATTATATGCCCTCATGAAACTTTGCCGGCAGCTACCCCATGACTCCTCTACATGAGGCTGCCACAAGGGCAATGTGAGGCGCAGAGGAGTAATTATATAGCCAAGGCATATAGGCAACATTACTACTGGAGCTTTGTCCCCCTTACTTATACTAGTCCTTTGTGGCTTTGCTTTCTTAGTTTAGTTAATAGATTTAGCCCTAGGCACCTTGCCTAGTGGATTTTGCCAAAAAAAAAAAAAAAAAAAAAAAACTAGCCGTGACGACACCTAACCTCACCCGCTAGATAAGCCAAATAACAACAATCCGATTCAATTAATATTAACCGACTCTAATGCACTCCTCAAGGACTGGTAGTATAAACCATGAGCTTCTACAATTAGAATTTACAAAGTTGGTGTGAAATAAAAATACCTCATCTGTTTGAAATATACATGAACAGTTTTAAAAAATTCTAAAGCTACCTAGAACAAGAGGCGGTTGTGACTGAATCGCAGGTACATCTTCAATGCTAGCTCCTACCATGTACAACAGCATCAACATCCAAAATCTACACGCAAGGTGCAGAAGTGTACTATGAGTACAACCAACCCCATGTACTCAATAAGTAACAAAGATAACCTTAGGAAGAAAATAGTGACGAGCTTGTACCAAGGTCAGAGTCCACACCAGTAACCAATAAAATCTCATAACAATATAGTTTAAAGCAGCACAAGTAATAACTCTATAATAAAATTCTCAGCTCTTACACAATTCCGGAAAATAAACATTTACTTTTCAAGTATAACTGTATAACACAAATCTTTTGCCGAAAATCACCAAAAATATAAGTAAGTCTAAAATCTGTGATTTTTCTCAAAACCATTCACGACGGATAAGAAATTTCATTATCAAATGGCATGAGAAACAGTACTTCTCTATGCCTACATGCCAAGTATGCACGTCAAATAAATTATTTCACAATGATATTCCCAGACACTCTCGCCCTCGACACACTCAAGTTTTCATCCTCAAGTGCCCACTTCATCACACATACACACAACCACTCAGCATTGTACGGGTGCCTGGCTCATAAGCCCTTCACCAGAGCATGTGTATATATTTATATATCATCATGCCTGCACTCACTGCTGGTATGTCAGACTCTGGAGGGGCGGATCCTGTCCAAGCGCTAATATAAGCCAATCTGGCCTGCTGCGGCGTGCAGCCTTGATCCATATAATAATAAAGCCTATAAGGCTTGCTGGATATATATATATATATATATATATATATTGAGGCATGCAGCTCAATCCTATAAATATCCTCACAACTGGATGAACATGACTGAATATGAAATTTATATTTTTAAAATAATTAATTCAACAACAATATGACACATGTGGGTCCCAAAAAAATATCGGCACGTAGCCTAAACATGATCTTTAATACGAGTCCAAGCTCAATTTCTCTAACACGTAGAGGATACATGGATAATGCCAAGATTATTTGACTAAAAAATTTTACAGAATCAATTGCGTCACAATTTATACGGTGCACGCCCACATGCCCATCACCTAGCATGTGCGTCACCTCCAAAAAAATCACATAAAGCGTATATTTGGGGTTCATACCCTCAGCTCCAAGTTTAGAAACGTTACTTACCTCGAACAAGTCGAATCCAATACCGAGCAAGCTAAACAATGCTCCAGAAATCCATTCCGCACGTATCAACCTCCGAATGCCTTCCAATCTCCTAAATTCCAAGCCAAACGGTCCGAAACTAATCAAACAACATGCAAATTAATCAAAATATACTCTAATGCTTACAATTTAACAATTTATAAAAATTTCCAACTCCACTCGAAAAGTCAACCAAAAGTCAACGGCGGGCCCCATATCTCGGAACCCGACGAAACTCAGAAAGCTGATAACCCATTCAATACGAGTCCAACCAAACCAAAATTAGTCAAATCTGATCACAATTCGACCTTCAAATCCTCAAAATAATATTTATGAAGTTTTTACAATTTTTCTCAAATTTTCATCTCAAAATATTAATTAAATGATGAAAACAATGATATATTCATGTATATTAACCAAATTAGCATTAGAATCACTTACCCCCGATGAATTCTTTAAAAAATCCACGAAAAATTGTCACAAACCGAGCCCTCTATGTCAATAAATGAATAATGAGATGAAACCCTCGTTTATATGGTACCAATTCGATCTCCCAATGTGCTGACTGCACATTTTTTTGTGCAGTCCGCACATTCCAAGTTTCGCGGCCGCGATCCAAATTGTGCGGCCGCACTTCAGCAACCACTACACTATCAGGCTTCAGTAAATTGACCATAACTTTCGGTACATATGTCCAAATGATGAATGGTTTTACTTTCTAGAAACTAGATTCAAAGGGCTACAATTTTCGGTCTTGGATTATCTCCAAATTCCTTATAGATTAAAAGCTATAAGCTTCCGAAATAAGACCATCAAACTTGTAGATTCTCCTTTCTGCGGTCCACATATGAGGCTTTGTCTCAACACTCCAAAATGTGCCCTCCGCACTTCAACTGTTCCAGAACATCATCAGAGTGACGAAATGCCCGAACTCGTTCATAACTCACTTCGAAACACATCCGGGCCACTCGGGACCCCGTCCAAATATTGGAACAAGTCCCGTAACATAAAGCGGACCTACTCAAGGCCTCAAGTCCCACCTAACAACATAGAAATCACAAATCGCACCTCAAATCGAACTTAATGAACTTTGAATCTTCCCCAACTTCCAAAATGTGTGTTGAAACGAATCATATCAACGTGGAATAACTTCAAATTTTTCACACAAGTCATAAATGACATAACAAAGCTATTGAAATTTTCGGAACCAAAATCGGAACCCGATATCATTAAAGTCAACTCTCAGTCAAACTTATGAACATTCAAAACATTCAATTTTCCAACTTTCGCCAATTGGTGTCGGAACCTTCTAGAAATATCCAAATGAAATTTCGGGCATACACCCAAGCCCAAAATCAACATCCTGACCTAACGGAATCATCAAAACTCCGATCCGAGGTCGAATATTAAAAAGTCAAACTTGGTAAACTCTTCCAACTTAAAGCTTCAAACATGAAGTTCATTCTTCCGAACTAATTCCGAAACACCTGAAAACCAAGACCGAGGATTCACACACGTCATAATACATCATATGAAGCTGTTCAAGGAGCGTAAATGTTCAAAACAACCGATCGGGTCGTTACATTCTCCCCCACTTGCACATATGTTCATCCTCGAACGTGCCAGGAGTCATATCGAAGCCTTCAAGTCATTGTGCCACCTTACCAGGCATATATTCGGGGGTGATCCCACGTGTCCCTATTCCATATAGGCCTGACAACACAACATAATTGAAGATCATTAATTCAACCTTAGCCTATAATCCTTGGATTCCAATTTCCAACATCCAGAATTTCTTTTCAAGACTCGAATCTCACATCTACACACTGTATAGTCTGCACAAGCTACATCAAGCCATAAACATAACCCAAGATGTAATCGCATAACATACCACACAACTCACATACTCGCAGTACTATTCCCGATCATAGTAACTACTCAAAACCAACCAAGTACTAGTATAAAACCCCACATTCAATAGAACCTCTTTCCAAAAACTTTGTACACTACCGATAATGAAAGAAACATACATGAACTCACAACCACTCACCAGATCAATAGGTCATGGTGCTTCCTTCGTTCAACAAGTACCATAGCCAATTATTTAAGTGAATTCTAAATTATTCTTCCATACACGTCGTAATCAAACTTGATAATACCTATTCTAGGTCCAATGACCTTATATTATCAAACACAACTATTCCACAAACATGCCACACCAATATAACTCAAGCCATAAACTGCGCAATCTGTGCACCCAAAAGAGGAAATGTCTTAAAGAAGAGAACCGTTTCGCAAGTTCAACAAGAATGACTACAACCACAATGCTATGAGCTCATAATATATAGAAGAACCAAGACACACGAATCTAATAACGGTAACTAGCTCTTCTAGAGCTCAGATTAAAAATCTACCGCACAAACAACTCACGTGCTATAGTATCAATATCTGGACCTGCACGGACAACTCACGTGCCAATAACATAAATATCTGGATCCGCACGGATAACTCACAGGCTAATATAATAAGTCACGTGGCATGGTCACAGGCCTCCAGTCCAAGCATATCATACAGGAGCAATCAAACAAGTACACATGTATATGATAATTGAAATAAGACTATTATGCTCCTGGACTGGTATAAATAATAAGCCATAGAGTAGGCATGTGAAAATTGAGCTATCACAACTCAAATCAGCAAGTTAATGTAGAAATAGTAACTACCAAGTTAATTCAGGGAATTAGCCTCTTTGTAACCTCAAGTATAAGCCAGATAGTTCTCAACAAAGGTACGAATATGAGAAACGTTATAACTTTACGCTTAACATTCATCTCTAGGCATATCATAGCCTAAGCATTTTCCCGAGAATGAATACTTGCCCCGATGCTCGCACATGGGTTCAAATCTCACATATATGTGCACTCATAGCGCATAGCTATCACAAATAATTAACTCAACTAGTGCCTCCACTAAGTTTAAATAAAATACTTACCTCAAACAGCCACAAACTCGAAACAATATGCTTCTGAGAACTCCCAGTCTCCAAATTCATAGGACACATGAATCACCATAACTGATCCCAACTCTAGCACTCGAATGACTAACACATCTTTCATGCATGATCATCCCACGAGGAATACTTCTATAATTTTTCCGTGCCACATAGCAACAATTTGAATATCAGCAGTCGATCAACCACGTGAGTACCGCAATACCAAAGAAACATCCGTAAGTCAAAATATAGTGCGCCTTTTGAAATACAAACCCATTTCAGGAAACACCAAGTAGTAATAGTATTCATCTAGTTATATGAAACTGCCCATGTTGTCTAAGAATTCATGACCATCCCTTCAAAACTAAACCATCACCTTAGACATGCAAATCTCAATCTAACTCCATGTGCTGCCTCTATAAGGCCATTACACGAAAACACGAGAATCTCACTACAAACTTTATGTCACAAGCACACTACATACCCAATTGACCATGAACCTTTCACATGATCCCATCCAGTAGAAATCACAATACACCACATGCGCCTCAATCTAGTAGGAAATATTCATCTCAATCTGTCGTAGAAACCATCGAAAATACTTTGAAATCCGTTTGCACATAACCAAACTATCATAACTGAATTTCGCTAACTCGACCAAGCCACGCACGTCACCAAACCCAAGAATATTGCCACCAAAACATCTGTAGAGCCTCACCACATCATAATTACCCCCAAAAAATACCACAACCGAGACACTCACTCTGAAAAGACCTTATGTGAACTTAAAATTGTTTTTTTACCTTTCTTATACTAGAATGTTAAATCAATAGTCATATAGAATTACCGCAAGTCCCGGCACCATCAAATGCAAATCTTAGATTCTATCGATACGCAAGTCCGGAATAATTCTCAATTGCTATATATAAATATTGAACCCATTAGAACCTTCTCGAGATTCATCCACTTTGCTCAAATCTAAATTGCACCGCACAAACGGGCTGAAAGACACATGCCCCATTAGCACAACAACACCTAAAGAATTAACCTTGCTTTAACACCACCAATCAAATTCATACTTCGTACGCACTACATCCTTCAAAATAACAACTTAATCATTCCATGATTTTAACATTTTCATAAAATGCAATGTAACCCGTATTCAGGAATTTCTTTGCTCGAGTCATCCTCGATCTTATCCTCTGCAGTCATAACTGATCCACTAGTATATCTCAGACCAAAACTAAAATTTAACAAACAACCATGAAATCAAACTGTCAATAGCAGGCTCCTCCACTTGGCTCAAAGCCATATACCATGACATTCAATAACTCACAATGCCCATATCGTATTACCGCCATGATACTACAGTGAGATTCAACTAAATTCTTCACAATCTCATGCAACGCAACCCATATAGTACCTCAATTCATTTGCTAAGCTCGCCTTCATTCTCGTTTCGGTCAGGTCGACTTCCTTGACTATTTCAAATTCAAATCTCAACACATAGAACCTGCTGGTAGAAAAGAAATTCTCCACACAACATTGTAAGGATCACACATCCTTAAATTACCCCGTAGGTGATAACTCACTTGCTTAGCCCCAAGCTGGCATCTTTCTATACCCTTTTACAGCCACAACTACTACGTACTCACTTAACCTTCCTAAGTTTGAACTCATCAACAAGACATGAAAAACATCTACTTTGCTCCACAATTAAACAACGTGAATGATACTTCAATACACTCATAACTCGAGACTATACGTCAAATCAAGACAGAAATCAAGCACCCAATAGCCTTTTTTACATCTCAAGAAAACTCTTTTCATCATATTCAACCTATCTGAACACATCCCACAGTCACATCATACTCATCATATAGCCATTCCACCGCTCGTCGAGTGATATGCCGGGTAATTTCGGCACATTTTGATACTATTTGCTTAAAGTTTAACTTGTTTTACTTGCTAATTCTCATGATACTTATGTAATTTTAGTGTATTTGCAGAATAACAAGTGTCAAGACCCAGAAGAACAGAAAAGAGTTCAAAAATTAGCTAAAGACAAGAAGAGAAGTTAAAAGCATCGCGAGTAGAAGTATGCGGTCGCAAACTGAAACTGCGAACTGCATATTCCACAGGCAGATCGCATTTCAGCACAGAACTCTAGGCCGATCTTCATGTCGAAAATGCGGTCGCAAATGCGACCGCAAAACAGGAATGCGAACCGCAAAATAGCCAGGTGCAATCGCAAACACAAACAGAGTTTTGGGTGAAAACCAGAGTGGAGAATGCGATCGCATATCGCGATCCCATAATCAACATGCGAACCGCGAATCAAAACGCGATGGGAACAAAATTTCCTGGTGGAGTTTGCGACGGACGATGATGATTTGCGGTCCACATTTCTGTTCTGCGACAGAAATACGGTCCGCATTATTTTAACAAGGGCAAAGCTGACCGACATTCGCCTCGGGTTTTGGGCTTCTATAAATAGGTTTTATAGGGTTTTGTGAAGGTATTCTTGTCAGAACTTAGAGTACAAAGTACGGCAATTGATTATTTTGAATCCTTAGAAGCTTTTGGTGATCGAAAACCCTCTATTTTTGTAAGATGATATCAATTACTCTTCCTTGTTCTTTAATTATCAGCATGTGTAGCTAAACTCCAACGCTGAGGTTGTGAACCCTAGATGGGTAAAATGTGTTGAGATTTTGATATTGAATCCAATTCCGAAAGAATTGATATTTATTTATTTCTTGTTTTTCAATTAAACCTTAGTGGTTGCAAAATTAACGAATGCCAATTAACTCTAACTTATATTGGAAAAGTGAGATAGAGTTGGGTAAAAATAAATAACAAAAACTCAAGGCTTTAAACCTTTTTTAATAAAACCGCTTAGGAATAATAGGTTTTAATTTGGCGCTTAATTGGTTATTCTTATGATCGACTCTTTTGTATTCGGGAGAATCGTAGAGAGGATACATTATCCAAATATTGGAAAATATTGAGTAGTATATTAAACATCAATTGCATATCAAGAAAGGAATTCAATATTAATATCAACAACATTCTACTACATTAAGGGGGACACAACCTTGGTCTCTTACATTCATATTTTTAACATTTACACTATAAAAATTAGTTTTCAGTTTTCGTTTTCTTATATATCTCTATTCTATTTGACGTACTTGATAGAATTACGACTTAGTCAAGTATTACATTAATTAGATAATAGTTTCACACCTATTCTCTGTGGGATTCGACCCCAACCTTGTTGGGTTACTATATTTGACATCGATCGCTTACACTATTATTAAGGTGTAATTTGAGCGAATCAAATTTTGGCGCCGTTGCCGGGGAATACGGTCTTGAAATTTCTTATTAGTGTATACTTTACTATAGGTATAATTCCATTTGATTACACGCTGTTTGTTTTGGTTGTTGTAGACAGGAAGATATGGCGGACCATGAAGATGATGTGGAGGTGGAGCAGGAAGAAAATCCTTTTGCTGATATTGAAAATTATATAGAGGATACAAACGATATAGTGCCTCCAGCTATAGGTGCTGCTACATTCAAGGTAGAACATGGACTAATTTTTATGCTGAAAGCGGAAGGATTCTTCAGAAACTCCACTGATGACGATCCAACGCAGCACCTCAGGAATTTCTTGGGTGTTTGTGCGATGCACAACAAAACAATGTCTCTGACGATGCATTAAGGCTGAGATGCTTTAAGTATTCGTTATCTAGAGATGCAAGGAAATGGCTTCAAAATCTTCCTCCGAATTCCATCTGTTCATGGCCTGAACTTGTCCGGGCATTCTTGTCAAATTGGTTTCCACAAAGCAAGAAATCTGAGCTCAGAGACAAGATATTCTTCTTTAAGCAACTACCTGGTGAACAACTACATGAAGCGTGGGATCGCTTCAAGTTGTATTTGGTGGGGTCTCCAAACCATGGCTTTCCCGATTCCATTTTGCTGGAAAAATTCTACATGGGTTTGGACCCTATGAACCAATCAATAGCGAAGAATGCTGCTGCTGGATCTTTCATGGATAAAACCTTCGCTAGAGTAACTCAGATCTTGGATAAAATGGCAAAACACAATCAAGATTGGCATTCTCAGGATACAACAGGTGGTATTACAATTGGGTCTCCTTCTATGAATAACTTGATCAAGGAAAATCAAGAACGAGACCAAGTAATTGCAGAACTTGCCACAAATGTCAATGTGTTGACAAAACTTTTCACGAAAAACCAGAAGAAGAAAGTCAATGTGGTTGAAAATGTGCAGCCGGTGCAAGTTGATGATTATGAAGAGGCAAATTATGTGAATAATTCTCAAGGTGGGTATCAAAGGCAGAACTACCAAGGTCAAGGCTCGCAGAATCAATGGAGACCAAACCCGCAAGGGCAAGGTCACCATCAATGGCGCAATGACCAAAGTGGTTCTCACCAAGGAAACCGAAACAACAATAATAATTATTCAAATCGAAGTTCCAACCCTTATGTTCCTCCAAAGGGTCAGTATTCGAATCAGGGATCCTCTAGTGAGTCCAAATTAGAGAGCATGCTTGAAAGAATATTACTAAACCAAGAAAAGTCTGATAATTCAATGAAGAACATGACTGAATTGGTTGGCTCTCACACTGCGGCGATTCAAAAGCTGGAATTGCAAATGAGAGATCTTTCTTGTGAGCAGTATCCACAACAGAAGGGAACACTTCCCAGTGATACGATTACAAATCCTAAGGGGAGTGGAAGTGGCCCAACTTCCCAAATTATGGCTATCACGACCAGGAGTGGTAAGACATTGCAGGGGAGAGATGAGCAAGCAGTCGATGCTGAAGAACTTCAAAAAGGGGTCGAAGTTGAAAAAGATAGTGTTTCTGAAGTAAACAAAAATCCAGAAGTTGTGCAAAACCAAAATGAGATCCAAGAAGGGATAAAGGACAAGGCAGAAGAAACATCAAATATTCTTCCGCCAATTCCTAGACTCCCTCCTCCTTTCCCTCAGAGACTTGCGAGAAGAGTTGACGATAGCAAGTTTGAGAAGTTCTATGACATTCTCAAGCAGCTATCGGTGAATATACCATTCTTGGAGGCTTTCTAAGAAATGCCGGGGTTTTCCAAGTATCTAAAGGATTTGATCACAAAGAAGAGAACCACCAAGAATGAGGTGGTGAATATGACCCACCGGGTTAGCTCTATCATTGCTACAAATCCAATCCAGAAGAAAGAGGACCCAGGAGCATTCACTATTCCGTGCACTATTGGAGTGTGCGACTTTGCTAAGGCACTGTGTGACAATGTGGCCAGCATCAATTTGATGCCACTAGCCATCTACAAACAAGCTGGACTAGGAATGCCAGGGCCGACGAGCATGAGGTTGCAGATGGCTGATCGTTCAATCAAAAGACCAGTCGGTATTGTAGATGATGTGATTGTGAAAGTTGGAAAATTTCATATTCCAGCTGATTTTGTGATCCTTGATTGTGCTGTGGACAAGGAAATCCCTATCATACTGGGGAGACCATTTTTAGCGACTGGAAGAGCACTTATGGATTCGGAGCGTAATGAAATCAAGTTCCGAGTGAACAATGAAGAAGTTACTTTCCAAGCTAGTAAGGGTATGAAATTACCAACCGAGTACGAGAACATTTCACTAATTGGTATTGTTGATAAAGTTGATGAGGCTGTTGATATGAAGATGGAAGAGCAATGCTTAGGTGAAGCACTGGCAGCGATATTGGTGAATTTTGATGGTAATGATATGGAAGGCTTTATGGAGTCGGTGAATGCATTAGAAGGATGTGGCTCTTACTCATATACTCCACCAAAACTGTCCTTAGATTTGGAGAATAGAGCTACACCTCCTGCAAAGTCGTCCATTATCGAACCACCTCAATTAGAGCTCAAACCACTTCCGTCGCATTTGTGGTATAAATTTCTTAGCTTGAATAATACTTTACCAGTAATTGTTTCTTCGTTGTTGAATGATGTGCAGGTAGAGCAGTTGCTGCAAGTTTTGAAGGAACACAGACAAGCCATCGGTTGGACAATTGCGGATATTCGGGGAATCCCTGCTGGAATTTGTGAGCACAAGATTCAACTAGAAAATGGGAAAAAACCGAGTGTGGAGCACCAGCGACGGCTGAATCCATCAATGCAGGAAGTTGTGAAGAAAGAGATAATCAAATGGCTGGACGCTGGGGTAGTCTACCCAATTGCCGATAGTTCATGGGTGAGTCCGGATCAATGCGTGCCAAAGAAAGGAGGCATGACCGTGGTCAAGAATGAAAAGAACGAGCTGATTCCAACAAGGACAGTAACCGGATGGCGGGTATGCATGGATTATAGAAATCTTAATAGTGCCACATGCAAGGACCACTTCCCTATGCCTTTTATTGATCAAATGCTTCATCGGCTAGCCGGAAAGTCCTTCTATTGCTTCCTCGACGGATACTCCGGGTATAATCAGATCAATATAGCTTTGGAGGACCAGAGAAGACAACATTCACATGCCCGTATGGAACATTTGCTTTCAGTCAAATGTCATTCGGCTTATGCAATGCTCCAGCCACCTTCCAAAGATGTATGATGTCTATCTTTTCTGATATGGTAGAGGATTTCCTTGAGGTTTTTATGGATGATTTTTCAGTAGTTGGGGAAACTTTTGAGCAATGCCTAAAGAATCTGAAACAAGTGCTAAAGCGGTGCGAAGAGACAAACCTTGTACTAAACTGGGAGAAATGCCACTTCATGGTGGATGAAGGTATTGTGCTGGGACATAAAATCTCCAGGCATGGCATAGAGGTGGATAAAGCCAAAATTGAGATCATCTCTAAACTCCCTCCACCCACATCCGTAAAAGGTGTCCGTAGCTTTTTGGGGCATGCTGGATTTTACAGGCGGTTCATTAAGGACTTCTCAAAGATTGCACACCCAATGTGTAAACTCCTAGAGAAGGATGCCAAGTTCGTCTTTGATGAAAAATGCCTCGCAGCTTTTGAGGAACTGAAAACAAAGCTCACCACAGCACCTATTATAGTCACACCAGATTGGTCGCTACCCTTTGAGCTTATGTGTGATGCTAGCAGTGTAGCTATTGGAGTTATGCTGGGACAAAGATACAATAAGGTTCTTCACCCAATAAACTATGCTAGCAAGACCCTTAATGAGGCGCAGATGAATTACACTGTAACCGAGCAGGAACTGCTAGCTATTGTGTATGCATTCGAGAAGTTCCGTGCGTATCTATTGGGCTCTAAAGTGATTGTGTATACGGATCATGCAGCTCTCCGTTATTTGATGGCGAAGAAAGATGCAAAGCCACGACTAATCCGATGGGTGTTACTGCTGCAAGAGTTCGACTTCGAAGTTATGGATCGTAAGGGAACACAAAACCAAGTGGCAGATCACTTATCTAGATTGGAAGAATCTGGGAGACAAAAAGAAGAGCTGGAGATAAATGACACATTTTCAAATGAACATATACTGATGGTATCTAATTCATTTGCACTGTGGTATGCAGACATCGCCAATTACATTGTCAGTGATCTCATTCCGGAAGGTCTGGAATCATACCAACGGAAGAAGTTCTTGAGGGATTGTCACAACTATTAGTGGGAAGAACCATTCTTATTCCGTGTCTGTGCTGATAACATAATTAAAAGATGCGTACCTGAGGAAGAGATGTTACAGATTCTGAAAGCTTGCCATGACTCACCAGTTGGGGGTCATCATGGGGGTAACTGAACAGCTGCAAAGATTTTGGAGTGTGGGTATTACTGGCCGACTATTTATCAGGATGCTAATCAGTTGGTGAAGTCTTGTGACCAATGCCAACGACAGGGCCCAATTTCGAGGAGGCATGAGATGCCTATGAACTTTGTTATGGAAATTGAATTGTTCGATGTTTGGGGTATTGACTTCACGGGCCCTTTCATAAGCTCATGTGGGATGAAATACATCCTAGTGGCCGCGGACTATGTATCCAAATGGGTAGAAGCCGTTGCCTTACCAAACAACGAAGCTCGGAGTGTGACCGCATTTCTAAAGAAGAAGATTTTCACCTGGTTTGGCACCCCGAGAGCCATTATCAGCGATGGAGGTTCACACTTCTGTAACAAAATCTTTAAAGGTCTCCTCGACAAGTATGGGGTTAAGCATAAGGTTGCCACACCTTATCATCCACAATCGAGCGGTCAAGTTGAAGCATCCAACTGTCACGACCCAAAATCCCAACCCGGTCGTGATGGCGCCTCTCATGAAGACAAGGCCAGCCGATTCAAACCAAACTTCATTTTAACTATTAACAATACGAAAATAAAATAAGTACGGTTTAATAACAGTAATTTGCGAAAAAAGATGGTAAACCATCCCGACTACAACCCTCAGATCGGGGTGTCACAAAGTCATGAGCCATTAATGAAACCCTAATAATAAAATAACTATTACAATATCCTTGGCACAATTTTTGGAAGAAAGTGGAAACAACAAAATAAAAGAGATACGGGCTGCGAACGCCAACAGCTACCTCGTAATCTCAGAATCACCACCCTGACAATAGTAGTAGTCAGTACCTCGGGGTGGAACCGATAACGCCTGAATCTGCACACATGGTGCAGGGAGTAATGTGAGTACTTCCAACTCAGTGAGTAATACACATAAATAGTGACTGAAAGTAAGAAAACACATAATGCACAAGGCAATCCATAATGAAGTAATGAAACATCAGTGAAATAGTAAACCAGTGTAAATTCAAGTAGAAACTCCTTTCAACAGGTAAAACATGTGCATCTTTCAAGTAAATAACGTGAAGTAAAAGAAAGCACTTTAAAACTGCCCCTCGGGCTCAGAGTCATCTAAAAACACGCCCCTCGGGCAATATTAGTTAAAATAGTAAAATCTTTCAAACTCCGGTTACCAGTTATCATTATTACCAACTGTAACCTACAGTTGTCATTGTTACCAACTGTATTATCTCTGGTTACCGGTTGTCATTGTTACCAACCGTAACCTATAGTTGTCATTGTTACCAACTGTATTAGCTACCCATCCCCGGTTATCAGTTGTCATTGTTACCAACTGTAACCTACAGTTGTCCATGTTACCAACTGCAATTATCATAATGGGTACCCTACGCTCGCTGTGGGTGGTTCAGACTCCGGGAGGGGCTTCTTACGGCCCAAGCGCTATATCATATNNAAAATCATTTGAAAACATCATTTGGTTTTCAAAACTGAGTTCAAATAATGATTCAAATCATTAACAAATACCCCCCGAAGGGTTTACATAACCGGCGTGAAGCCCAAATATGATTTCAGTAAACAGTGATAAATTACCCCTGAAGGGTTCACATAACCGGCACGAAGCCCAAATATGGTTGGAAGCCCAAATCTATATATTATTAAATCAGTTCCAATCAAATAGGTAGTAAAAATCATCAATCGGGACGGACCAAGTCAAAATCCCCAGTAGTAAACGACCCCACGCTCATCATCGAGCGTGTGCCTTACTTCAATATAGCACTACGATGTGCAATCCGAGGTTTCAAACCCTCAGAGCATCATTTACAATCATTATTCACCTCAAACCGGCTAAATCCTTAGCCCGCGACGCCTTTGCCCTTTGAATTGGCCTCCACGTGCGTCGAATCTATTCAAATTCAGAATAATTACGTCACATTATGCTATGGGGACAAAGCCCAACCGAAAATAATCAAAATTACTAGAAAATCTAGAAATTAGCAACACCCGAGCCCCGGGCCCACTTCTCAAATTCAGAAATTATCACTCCAACGGGTTCCTTATCTCCCCACGAGTTCAACCATATAAATTTGTCGAATTCCGACACCGGATCGACCTCTAACCCTGACACCTAAGCCTTAGGGTTTTCCAAAATTTTTCTCAACTTAAATCACCAATTAATTGCTAAAAATAGTGATAAACTGAGGTAATTCCTCCAAAATTGAGTTAGGAATACTTACCCCGATGTTTCTCTTGGAAACCCTCCAAGAATTGCTTCAAAACTTGTTTCAATCCGAGTTCTATGGCCCCAAGTATGTTTAAGATGACAAAAACTCTTCCTTTAAGAATTTGTCCATGAAAATCTCCTTTGAATATAGTTTTGAGGTTGATTTATGGTTATTCTATTATGTTTGAAGGTGTTCCTCTTCGTGGGTAACGAAAATGGGTCTTATAGAACAAGATGGGCATTGGGTTCTACTTAAAGGTATCAAAAATCGGGTTAAAACACCCCTGTCAGGTCGAAAATGCGATCCTCTATGCCAAAAATGCGGTCCGCATTTCACCTTTGCGGTTTGCATTTTTGGTCGCAGATCTCGCCCCAAGTTCTGTCTCAATTTGCGACATTCTGTGTCAAAATGCGACCAAAATGGGGTCAAAAAGCGGTCAGATCTGCGATCGCAGATCTGACATTTCTGCAGATTTTTTCCTCGTCGCGAAAATAGGCATAATTTTCTCATACGATGTCCGAATTGGACGATTCTTTTTGCTATGGCTCTGAAATTTCGATACGGATCTATTCCTTCAATCAAAAATAAATTTGGAGTCCATTTGGATAATATTATACCACTTATTCTTGAAGATACGACGTTGACACATTCTTAAAATGCCAAAGTTATGCTCTATCAACCATCCAAAATCCATTCGAGACCCTCGGGACTTCAACCAAACACGCCAACATGTCCCATAACATTATTCAAACTTGTTCCAACCTTCGGAACGTTCAAATCAACATCATATCATCAAATTCGCATCGGATTCAAGCCTAAGGATCTCAAAATCTTTTAAATCGCTCTTTTGATCTAAACCCGACAAAACCACGTCTGAATGACCTAAAATTTTTCACACAAGTCATAAATCACATATCGAACATACAGGAACTTTCGAAATTCCATTCCGACCCTCGGATCAAAATCTCGCCTATCAACCGGAAATCGCCAAAATTCTAAATTCACCAATTCAAGCCTAATTCTACACGGAACCTCCAAAACTAATTATGATTACTCTCCTAAGTCATAAATCCTCTCTCTAAACTAACCGAATCATCAGAATTCACATCCGAGCCCTCTAACTCATAAGTCAATATACAGTTGACTTTTACAACTTAAGCCTCCTTGAAAGAGACTAAATGTCTCATTTCTTACCGATTTCACTCCGAATGCAAATTACTCAATTAAATTATGTATAACACTGATAACAAGGCATAATGATATAGATATTGGGGAAGACGGAGCGGTAACCCATGAGACGATTTACCGGGTCGTCACATTCTCCCCCTCTTAAACAAACATTCGTCCTCGAACGAGTCAAGAGACATACCTGAAGTTCCAAGTAGGTGAGGATATCTGCTCTGCATCTCCCGCTCGGTTTCCCAAGTAGCCTCTTCCACAGTCCGACCTTTCCATTGGACTTTCACCGAAGCTATCTCCTTGGACCTCAACTTCCGAACCTGACAATCCAAAATTGCCACTGGCTCCACCTCATAGGTCAAATTGTCATCCAACTGAATTGTGCTGAAGTCCAAAATGTGAGACGGGTCCCCAATATACTTCCGGAGAATAGAAACATGAAATACTGGGTGTACACTCGACGACTGGGCGGCAAAGCAAGCTCATAAGCCACCTCCCCAACTCTCCGAAGTACTTCAAACGGCCCAATGAACCGAGGACTCAATTTCCCTTTCTTTCCGAACCTCATAACACCTTTCATGGGCGAAACTTTCAGCAAGACCTTCTCGCCAACCATGTAAGACACATCTCGAACCTTCCTATCGGCATAACTCTTTTGCCTCGACTGTGTTGTACGAAGCTTCTCTTGGACCAAGTCAGTCCCCAATAGCCTAGCTTCGCCGGGCTCAAACCAACCAACTGGAGATCTACACCGTCTCCCATACAGAGCCTCGTACGAAGCCATCTGAATACTTGACTGATAGCTGTTATTATAAGCGAATTCTGCAAGAGGCAGAAACTCATCCCATGAATCTCTGAAATCAATAGCACATGCACGCAGCATGTCCTCGAGTATCTGAATGGTACGTTCGGACTGCCTATTCGTCTGAGGATGAAATGCTGTGCTCAATTCCACCTGAGTACCTAACTCCCTCTGCACGGCTTTCCAGAACTGGGAGGTGAACTGAGTACCTCTATCAGAAATGATAGAAACTGGAACACCATGCAGCCGAACAATCTCTCGGATATAAATCCTTGCCAACCGTTCTGATAAAAAGGTGGTAGACACAGGAATGAAGTGTGCGGACTAGGTCAGCCGATCCACAATCACCCAAATAGCATCGAACTTCTTCAAAGTCCGTGGGAGTCCCACAACAAAGTCCATAGTGATCCGCTCCCATTTCTACTCGGGAATAGCTATCTGCTGAAGCAAACCACCCGACCTCTGATGTTCATATTTTACTTGCTGACAGTTGAGACACCGGGCTACGAATCCCACAATATCCTTCTTCATCCTTCTCCACTAATAATGTTGCTTCAAATCCTGGTACATCTTTGCGGCACCCGGATGAATAGAATACCGTGAGCTATGGGCCTCCTCCAGAATCAACTCTCGTAGCCCATCCACATTGGGCACACAAATCCGGCCCTGCATCCTCAACACTCCATCGTCGCCGATGGTCACATCTTTAGCATCATTATGCTGGACTCTGTCCTTAAGGACAAGCAAATGGGGATCGCCATACTGACGCTCCCTGATGCGATCGTATAACGAAGACCGAGAAAC
>MCJB01049620.1:6838-79024 GCA_002018475.1 Nicotiana obtusifolia
ATGTGCAATCTTAATTATAAAATGCTTTGAGAGTAGACATGTGTGTATATATTTCTGCTAATACTTTCCTATCTTTCACATAACTATTAACGTGATTTTATTCCTTGCACCACTAGGATCATCCTCTGCAGCTCTATACCTCGAGAATCCATACCATATTGAATAGATCCATCGCACTTTGGGCTCATGCCGACATTATCTATTCATGGTTCATCAAGCAGCGAACCCCGAGTAACATATTTCAGTTGCAACTACTCCCTCCGTTCCATTTTACATAAAAACGCAGACTGGGCACGAAGTTGCATTTTTATGTAAAATGGAACGGAGGGAGTAGTTGCAACTGAAATATGTTACTTACTCGGGGTTCGCTGCTTGATGAACCATGAATAGATAATGTCGGCATGAGCCCAAAGTGCGATGGACCTATTCAATATGGTATGGATTCTCGAGGTATAGAGCTGCAGAGGATGATCCTATTGGTGCAAGGAATAAAATCGCATTAATAGTTATGTGAAAGATAGGAAAGTATTAGCAGAAATATATACACACATGTCTACTCTCAAAGCATTTTATAATTAAGATTGCACATGCAGCGTGTTGGACATCCAATATTGACAAAGAAGTGATGCTCAATGCCCTGGCAAAAAAAAGACGAGACAAGCAACAATAAACAAAAAAAGATAAGTTGCATGACAGAAACCAAGTTCTTACTTTTATCTCTAACTTTGAACATACTAAAAATAAACTTACACAGTCTCGTCATCTAACTGACCCCTCCTACCAAAGACCACCACAAGAAAAAAGAAGTCAAAATTATTGATTAAAAAAAAAGAGACAATAAGCTAAATCAACGTAATGGTCGGTTAGACTAACAAATTATCCAAGAAATATGTGTTTTCTCCTAGCTCCCGGGACAAGGTCTGACAAGCATCTCTCACTGTTGCCTCCAACTGTGTCATAAAATAATGAATATACTGTAGTTTTCTGATGATGTACATTTAAAAAATAATTCAATTTAAGAAGTAACGCTTGAAGGGACAAACTTACGTGTTCCTCTAGCATTTCATCATTGTCAATACCTATTGTTGCTTTAATGTCAGCTAGAGATTCTGAAACCCACTGTGTGTTTGGGTAGCACAAAAAACTATATCCGTACAGATACGCGCTCTTCAAATCGGTTAGAGGTGCCATCATCTTATGCTTCTTTTCTTGTACTTGGTTAAGTATAAGCTGTTGGTGCTCCTCTGCCACCTCGGGCTCCAATGAAAAAAGCGTATGACTACTAAAGTCATCCAGATTATAGTAGACATCTTGTCCTATCTAAAATCGTGGAATTGCGAAAAGACATATGTCAGAAAATATCTTTAACATGATTGACTATAGTTTTCTTTTCTTATTATTATGGAAATAGCGTAACTGATTATCGATCATGTAAAAGGAGAATTATCATGCGATAATATATTTACCTCCATCCTCATTGAAGTGTGTATCAAACTGAAAATCTGGAAAAACCATCTTCATAACATTAAGATACAATAACCAAACCATCGATGTAGGGCAAATGGTGGGCATGTCTAATGCTCCTATCCTAGTCCTGTTCAATGACTCGGCTCCTCTAATGTAAAGTGACCTGCAACCAAGATGATGATAGTGTTAGGGTTTGTGCTTGTCATCCTGTTTTAGATTACATTCTACAGTCCTTTCTTATCTCCTTGCAAAATGTTTTTTCAATCACAAGCACTTGTTTGCTAGCAGGTTCTTGCAAAATGCATTGGTTTTTGGGGAATTTTGTCTGAATTTGTTTGTCTCTTCATTGTCAAGTTAAACTTTGTGCATTTTTAATGTGCGGAGAAGCATAGAGATGAAGATATCGACATGTGATCTCCATATCCATTTGTATTTTTTGTATCTTGCACCATATGTGCACTGTTTTCTTATTTGCATCATGTACTGTTACTCATGATTTACACTGCTAACCTATTCATTTTCTTGCAAACCTTAAAAAAACATCATTTGTTTGGAATAAAATAGACAATACATAATTTTTGGAAAAAGGGGTGAAAGGGAAGGAAAAAGAAGAGTCGGAGGTGGAGTAAAAAGCATGAGAATTAGTTACTTATGCATCTTCACAGTAATTCGCCAGATAATCCTGATAATCAGTTATTATGGGACACTTGTAGTTATACTTGTCATGTAGCTGAATACTTCTGTAGGTTTTTCTACTCTTTAGTTTGGTTTCTACTCCTAACACGTGATAAATTTATCTTATCAGAATCATACATGCGTGTTTGATTGGTATGACCGAATATGATGATTTCTTTTGAAGCTAAGGGAGAAATTGAGTGATTTGTTAAATAGATCGGGGTTTTAATATGGCATTTGATAAACATTTTCGGTCTGTGGTATAAAACTACATTAGTTGGTTATAATTAATCTCGTCCAGATTTCTCTCTGTGACTGTCCTCTTAGTGTGGTTTCCTTTTCTATAGCAGTTAATTGGCACATTAGGTGAAAATATAGAGCTAAAGAAGGGGGTGATAAAGGAGGATGTTTCTTCTCGCCAGCTACAAGCTATACAGAGCTCTACCTATGACCTAATGTCTTCATGGGACAAACATAAGTTTGTTATTTGTTATTGACTTATTTCTGACTATTTACAACATTCAGTAGTTATGTTATTTTTGGTCTTTTGGGGGGAATTCTCACAATACAGTTTTGACTTGTATCGTTTTCTAAAGGAATCACAAAACTCATGTACCTTTGGACTTGCTGTTGCTGAGGCGGAGGCGGAGACTGCTGTCGTGCCGGAGGTTGTGGTGATGGCGGCGGCGGTGGGGGCGGCGGTGGGGGCAGTGGTTGCAACTCCTGTTCTTTTCCTTTCTTCTACATGGAAAACGAGGAGATTAACAGAGACGTGCAACAAAGTACTGATCAGATCTCCATGTATTAGTCTTACAATCACTGAAAGTTATGCAAAATAAGAATATTATTGTCGATAAAATAGGGTTTTGGACTAAAACCGTTCCCCTTTTTCAAACATAAAGAACCATTTCTGTTAAGGAGTATATATCAAGGACCAAAATAGTCAGATCCAGATACATTAAGGACCACTCAGATTGTTTTCTCAATATAACAAGGCTCAGATTTCAATTTATCAGGCATTAAGTTCATCAGAAACCGCCACGGCTGCAGCCGCAACAACAACAACTTGCCCCATTCCTTGAGACGATATTAAGAACAAAATGACATGGGTTTCCACCAAAGAGGTCCGGAATTTGTGTCCTGGAACGTCCAGAAGGACTAGTTGGAAACTAAGGCTCAGATCAGCAAAAAAATGAGGCAAACAGAAGACGACAACGTCATGGCTGCAAAAGAAACAGTTGCACCTGAAAGAAAAGACTTAATCACAAACCATCCAAGTTTGCCATGCCAAGAAACAGGTTGTATTATCGATATGCGCCAAATATCAGCTCAGACTATCAATATCATCACTGCCTCTTTCCAAAAAGGGGAACTTTTCAATAAGAGTCTGTTTGGAGAACTTCAAAAAATTACTTAAAACAAGTGGAATTTTCAGATCTGTGGATGTTTTGGACCAAAAACATTTGGTCTAAGCTAGCCCAGAAATATCAGAACATTGAATACTACTACTGTTATCAGCATCACATTTGCAGAGGGTTGTTGGTTTGGTTGATGGAGAAATCATAGGCCTAACAAGGGGGGCAACCACCCCCCAAAGAATTCCCTTCTCCCTGTTGGCCTCATTCTACAAACTGGGCTGAGCCTCTTTAATCTGTAAACTGTAAGATGCTATCACTTTTACAAGACTTCATCTATTCTTCAAATAGGAGTCCTAAAAACGGTTATATGTGCACTTCGCCAACATACATACTCTAAAGGGTTGTTGGTTAGAGCAAAGGAGAAATCATTGGCATATCGGAAGATGGTCAACCACCCTTAAACAAATCCCCATTTTTCTCCGTTGCCTCATATTTTTGAGCTAAAATGAAATGGGTTCCCATTTGGTTCAAATCCTGCAAATTCCACAACATCGGCAGTTCAGGCTCAGATATGTGTAAAATGGGGGCAAAGAGAAGATGACAACGCCATGGCTGCAAAATCAGTTGCCTGATCCGGGTTTTGCCCCGCCAAGATACAAGTCTGTTTTTCTCCATGCCCCAAATTTCAGCCCAGATTAGCAAATATCAAAACTGCCTCTTTGGAAAGACGAAAACTTTTCCATAGCAATTTGGACAGTTTCAAGGCACATAAATTGGATGGAGGGAGTACTACTACTGCTGTTATCAGCATTGCATCAATGGCACAGATATTTGCCGTCTTTTATGGGAAAATTTCACAACTATAGCAACAAAAACAAATCCATTGTAATCCCACAAGTGGAGTTTGGGGAGGGTAGTGTGTACACAGACCTTACCCTACCTGGTGGAGGTAGGAAGGCTGTTTCCGATAGACCATCGGCTCAAATCAACAGCAACAAAAACAAGGGTATATACAAAAGATCTATCTTTTACACGCATAACACATTTTTCAAAGCACCAGACGTCCGGAGTTCGATTTCCAGAAATTTGAGGCTCAGATACTGCATTTTGCTCGGACAAAGTGAAGGCAACTATGCCATGGCTGCAAAATCACCAGTTGCATGCACAACAAGGGATTTGCCAGGCCAAGATACGGATTATCCACAATGTCCAATTTGTTTAGCCCAGAAAGTGAGAGAATATTATCATCACTGCCTCTTTTGTAAAATTATTCCAAAGGAGGAAAGAGAAACACACATACACAGAGATCCATGGCTTAAGCTGTAGACTGAAAAAACATATGATGTTTCTCTGCATTTCATGAACAAGGGCTGTTGGTTTAGTAGCTACAGAAAATCGTTGGCACAACAGAGAAGGGCAACCACCCTTAACAGAAAATCCCTTCACTCTGTTAGCCTCATTTCTCTTTCCAGGCCAACTTCTTTTTAGGAAAATTCTCGGCTCTCACCTGATTCTGAACTTTCTTCTTCTCAGAGTTGTACATTCGTAACCAAATACTGATGTTTTCCATCATACCAAAGATGCCCTTTTAAAATAACAATACAATACACTGGGTAACAACCATCCAAACAAGCTATGAGTAAAATGGAGGCTCAGATCTGTTGATAAGACAAGAGAATGAAGACATCGCCATGACTGCAAACACCGATTGCATAACACAAAGATCACTTGCCATCCGGGTTGCCCCGCCAAGATACGGGTCCCTTTACTTCTCTTGACCAAATGATTAGCTCATGAAAGAAGAGGGTTGCATAACAGCCTCAGAATGTTCTCTTTTGCTTAAAAAGCTATGTAATTTCATAAATATACTAACTGGAAAAAAAAAAAAAAAAAAAAAAAGGAAGAGGGTTGTTGGTTTTGCTGGTGCGGAAATCATAGGCCAGCCAGAGAGGGCAACCACCCTCGAAGAAATCCATTTTCTCTCTGTTGGCCTCATTCTTCCTTCTGGGCCAATTCTCACTGCTGTGAAAAAGACCCCCAGAAAGAAGCAATAATCATAGCCCACTTCAGGTGATCTGTGAGGGAGATTTGCACATATAGGATCATTATTAAACACCACCTCTCAAAAGGAACATCCGGCGAAATTTTCTGGATCTATGAAGATCAGCATCAGTCGTGGATTCTAAATACAAATCCATAAAAGTGGATATTTGTGAAAATCAGGAGAAGCAAAGAAAAGAACAGCAAAGCCCTTTTTAGAGAAGTACATACTCAAGGGGTGTTGTTGGAATTGTTTATCATATTCCTTTTCTTGTTTTTTTTTCTTACAGGGCTGTTGGTTTTATGAATGGAGAAATCACGGGACATAGCAGAGAGGGGCAACCACCCTTTTAAGAAAATCTCATCTCTCTGATACCTCCTCCTTCCTTTCTGAGCTAAAATCTATGAGGGCTTCGCCAAATCAAATACACCCAAAGTAAGATATGGGAGACAATTGAGGCTCAGATCTGCTTAAAATGGGGCAAAGAGAAGACGACTACGCCCTGGCTGCAAAAGAACCGGTTGCATGTGACAGGGAAGCCTCAATCACAAACCATCCGGGTTTGCCCTGCCAAGGTACAGGTCGGACTGTTTCTACGCCCTTGAATATCAGCCAACGTTTAGCAATTTCATCACCGCCTCTTTCAAAAAATGACAACCTTTCCATAGAGCCCATTCGGATAATATTTGACAACCAAAAGCTAGGATCAGCGGATGTTTGGTTTAATCTCAGAGAAATCAGAAATCAGTACTAGTATGTATTTCTGCAGTTTGATGGAGAATCATCGGCCAAGCAGAGGGGGCAACCATCCTACAAGAATTCCCTTTTCTCTCTTTTGGCCTTCATACCAGGGTCTGGACCTCCACTTTTGTGTAGTAAAAACACTCTGATCTATAAAAGACAATTTAACACGAAGAGACCCTTTTTTTATGCTTTTGTGCTGATTTGCCTTAAGAACGCAGCCACACAAGAGCAGAGTAGTCGCAGATAGATAGAGAGACAGAGAGACATACAATACATACACACACACACACATCTCATAGATATGCAAAAAGGGCTGTTGATTAGAGCCAAAAAAAAAAAGAAATCATAGGCATGCTGGAGATGGACAACCACCCTGAAAAAATCCCATTTTTTCTCCGATTGCCTCATTTTTTAGCTAAAATTTTGATGGAGAACTGCATCTGAAATGGAGTGTTCATGAAAAACCGAAGAACCCAATTTGGTTTTTCGGTTCCAGAGAACGGCTCCAATTCAAGATTATCAAATGGTTGCCCTAAAAGTTTTAGGGCCCAGATTTTGCTTTTCTGAGAACAAGCAAAGAGAAAGCAACACACGTCATGGCTGCAGACACCGGTTTGCAAATGATGCCATACCAGGTCGCCCTGCCAAGATACAAGTCGGATTTTCTCAACACAGTAAAGTGGGGGAAGTGCACTTACAGCCGTTATCAGGACCCCTATTTAAAGACTGGAAATTGAGGCTCAGATATGTGTAAAATGGGGGAAAGAGAAGAAGACAACGCCATGGCTGCAAAATGAACCGGTTGCATGATCCGAGTTTGCCTCGCCAAGATTCGGGTTTTCTCCATTTCCCAAATGATAACCCAGCTTAGCAATCTCATCACTGCCTCTTTGGAAAGATGAAAACTTGGCATAGCAATTTGTGGAGAGTTTCAGGACACATAAATGAACGGAGAGAGTACTATTGCTATCAGCATCACATCAATGGAAACTGATATTTTCCTTCTCTTTTGGTCAACTAAACCGAACCATGAACACCCCTAAATATACCAATTGAAAAAAAAAAAGAGAAAAGAAGAGGGTTGTTGATTTGGTTTATGCAGAAATTCATAGGCGAAACAGAGAGAGCAACCACCCTCCAAGAAATCCTTCTCTCTCTGTTGGCCTCATTCTTCTTTCTGGGCTAACTCTCATCTCATTTTGCTCATTAGAGATGATTTGGATGAAAGATTTGAGGCTCAGATCTTTAATTTAACTCGGGCACTGAGACATTTGACACTGCCATGGCTGCAAACCTTATAATATGGATTGTCCCGCCAAGATACGGGGGTGAAATAACAATGCCCGATGCCATTTGCTTAGTAAAATTATCATCACAGCCCCATTATTTTCCCTTTTCCATTTTAAGTTGTATGCTTTTGCTGTTGTTTTGCCATGGAAACGCAGCCGCAGCCGCCTCTGAGGAACAGACTGTAACAGAAAACGGAGGGAAAATGATCCTTAATATATGGGGGTTGGTTACACAAACACATGCATAAACAAAAAGAGCTCTTGGCTAGAGCTAAAAGAAAATAGAAATCACAGGCATGCCGGAGATGGTCAACCACACTGAAAAATTCCGTTTTCTCTCTGACTGCCTCATTCGTTGAGCTAAAAGATTGATAAAGAACTCATCTGAAATGGGGTGTGTTAAAGAAAAACTGAAGAACCCAAGTGGGTTTCCAGTTCCCGAAAACGACCATCCATTTAAGGCCATCAAAGGTTGCCGTAGATTTTGGGACTCAGATCTTTTTGTATATGAATATGCCTAGAGAGCGACACATGCCATGACTGCAGACACCAGTTTGCAAATGATGTCATACTGGGTTGCCCCGCCAAGATACAGGTCGGATTTTCTTAACGCCGCGAGTAGGTAGCCCAGAAAGAAGCAATCATCACAACCCATATCAGTATCCTATTTGTGCAAATCAGTTGTGGCCTTCTAAAAACAAGGCCATAAGAGTGGCTATCTGTGTAAATCAGCAGTGGTCGCAGCAGAAGCAGAGGAAGTGGTTCTTTCCTTGTTTCCTTTTTACTTCAAGGGTTGTTGGTTTCATGAATGGAAAAATCATGGACATAGCAGAGAGGGACAACCACCCTTTACAGAAAATCCCATCTCTCTGTTATCACATTCTTCCTTTCTGGGCTAAACCTATAATAAGTCTTCTGCCACACCCTCGATGTTTTATCTTTTCTGATACCTCATTCTCATGATCTGGTTAAGATTTAGAGGCAGACATTAATGATCTCAATGACAGCCTTCATTTATACCACGATCTATAGGTCCATCACTTTTCCATATCAAAAAAAAATGACGACCTTAATTGAACAGGGTCTGTTCTATCGGCTCGTACCACTATATCCTTAGTTCTAATGGATTCTAAAGAACAAGAGTGCCTATCTCGATTCCCATAATTTGAGGCTCAGATCTGTATTTATCAGGCAAAGAGAAGTCAACCACGCCATGGCTGCAAAATCACTGGTTGCATGCAAAAGAGAGAACCTCAAATGCCGACCATCCAGTGATTTGCCAGGCCAAGACATGGGTCAAGTTGTCCAAGTCCCCGATTCAGCTAGCCCAGAAAGTGAAACTTCATCATCACTGCCTCTTCTGTAATCTGTACAATCGCTGAAGAGGAGGAAAAACAAACACATGGCTGAAGCTGCAACTGAAAAGCTGTTTGTATTTCATGAACAAGGGCTGTTGGTTTAGTAGCTAAAGAAAATCATTGGCACAACAGAGATGGGAAACCACCCTTCACAGAAAATCCTTCCCTGTTAGCCTCATTCTCTTTCTGGGCTGACCTTTTTTAAGGAAATTTCTTGGCTCTGTCCAGAAAATTTCCCACCTTTCTCTTCTCATAGTGATACATTGGTACCAAATACTGATTTCATCATGATAAAGAGTTTCCATCATACCAAAGACACCATAAGAGAAAAAATGAGGCTCAGTTATATTGAATTGAAAATATGACAAGAGAATGAAGACATCGCCATGGCTGCAAGCACCGGTTGCATGACAGGAAACCGCCAACCTTGTTGCCCCGCCAAGATACGGGTCCCTTCATTTTCTTGCTGGATTGAGTTGCTCAGAGAAAGAAGGAAAAAGAATATGATTATCATCACAGCTCATATTTTCTATCTATATATTTATCTATCAACTACATTGAGAAAGCAAAGTGCTTTTGGATTGAAATCATGGGCTTACCTGAGAAGAAAAAGTACCCTTCCGAGATTCCTCATTCTTTTGTAAAACCTGGAGCAAATGTTTTCAAAGCACAAGAGGTCCCAAGTTCGATTCCCAGAAATTTGAGGCTTAAATACGGCATTTTGCACTGACAAAGAGAAGGCAACCACGCCATGGCTGCAAAATAGCCAGGTGCATGCAAAAGAGAGAGCCTCAAATGCAGGCAATCCGGGGATTTGCCAGGCCAAGATACGGGTCGGCTAGTCCTCAGTGCCCGATTTTGCTTGCCCAGGAAACATTATTATCATCACTGCCTCTTTTGTACAATTACTTGAAAGGAGGAAAATGGAACACACACTGAGATCTAAGGCTGAAGCTGTAGATTGAAGAAAATCCATGCATATTTGAATTGTTCATAGTTTATTTTCCTCTGACTATTTCATCAACAAGGGCTGTTGGTTTAGTTGCTAAAAATAGAAATCATTAGGCCAACAGAGAGGGGCAACCACCCTTAACAGAAAATCCCTTCCCTCTGTTAGCCTCAATTCTCTTTCTAGGCTAACTTTCTTTAACGAAAACCCATGGCTCTCTCCTGAAAATTCCCAACTTTTCTCTTCTCATATGGATACATCGGTAACCAAATACTGACTTCAACAACAACAAAAAACCCAATGTAATCTCACAAGTGGGGTCTGGGGAGGGTAGTGTGTATTCAGACTTTACCCCTACCTTGTATAGGTAGAGAGGCTCCGTTTCCGATAGCCCCTCGGCTCAAGGAAAAATACTAATTTCATCATGATAAATATATCCAACATGGCAAAGACAAACAGTAAAGTGAGGCTCAGATATGTTGATAAGACAAGAAAATGAAGACATCAGCATGGCTGCAAACCGATTGCAATGACATAAATCACTAGCCCTCCAAGTTGCCCGGCCAAGATACAGGTCTGTTTATTTCTCTTTCCCCATTGTTTTGCTCAGAGAAAGAAGAGAAAAAAGTATCATCACAGCCTCAGTTTCTTTTTTTCTTATTTTTGGGTGAGGAGTTGAAGAGATGAATTTAGTAAAACTCCTAAACAAGGACCATTACCTTACAACAAGAACCAGAATACCAATGGCCGAGCGGTTAATGTTAGGACAAAAATTTCAATAGGGCGTTAATACAATTTCCCTGAGATTTAAAGGGCTGTTTGATTTTTTTCTTCCACATGAAAAGTCATTGGAGTTGCAGAAAGGAGCAACCAAAGGTCAAATAATAACCCAGTTGAACCAAAATAATAACCCAGCCATTTTACACATATGAAAGTCACTGGAGTTGCACAAAAATTTCAACAGGGTGTTAATGCAATTTCCCTGAGATTTAAAGGGCTGTTTGATATTTTCCTTTTTTTCCATATGAGAAGTCATTGGACTTGGAGAGAGGGGGCAATCACCCATGTAGACTCCTCCTCTCTGCAAGCCTCATTCTTCTTTATGATATCTGCATGTTTCAGAGCTAAGTATTTTAGAGCACCAACCTTTCTGGTTTTTGCCTCTGATGAATACTTATTTACTGCTTAGCTTAAAATGGAAGGATGTTATGGTCTAGTGATATATAAATTTGAGGCTCAGATTTTGCATTTTGATCGGGCAAAGAGAAGCAACCACGCCACGGCTACAAAATCACCAGTTGCATGCACAAGAGGGAATTTGCCAGGCCAAGATACGGGTCAGATTGCCTCAATGCCCGATTTTTGCTAGCCCAGTAAGTGAAACATTATTATCATCACTGCCTCTTTTGTAAACTAGTAACTCCCATTTTTCTTCTTCTCATAGGGATACATTGGTAACCGAAAACTGATTGCATCATGATAACATTTTTCTTCATACCAAAGACACCCTAAATAACAACACAATACACAACCTTCCAAACAAGCTATTAAAGAGTAAATAGAGGCTCAGAACTGTCGATAAGACAAGAGAATGAAGACATTGCCATGGCTGCAAGCACCGGTTGCATACACAAAACTCACTTGCCATCTGGGTTGCCCCGCCAAGATACGAGTCCCTTTATTTCTCTTGCTCATTCATTATCATCACAGCATCAATTTCTTTTTCTTTTTTTTTTTTTTGGGTGGGGCAAGGAGAGGAGTTGCAGAGATGAATTTAGTACAACACCGAAACACAAGGATCATTTTGAGTCAAAAAAAAAACTTAAAACAAGAACCAGAGTACCATCGGTTGGGTAGCTATTTAGGTTAATTCTTCGATTTTAAAGGGCTGTTTGATTTTATTTTATTTTTTTTCATATTGAAGTCACTGGAGTAGCAGAGAGGGGCAACCACCCTTGAAGAATTCCTCCTCTCTGCAAGCCTCCTCTCTTCTCTCTGAGATTTGTGACTGCTGATTGTCTAAAAGTCTTGTCCCTTAAACAGCATTTTCTACTTTTGCCCTCTGGTTGAATACTTATTTACTGCTTATTATTGCAATAGCTTAGCCTCGACATCCCACTAATTGGCATTTTGCTGATGAAAGGGCTGTTAAGCTTTCTCGTTCCAACAAAGGTACAGGAAAATTCATTAGCTAAATTGAACTGCAGAGAAAGAGAGTAACCACCTTAAGAAAATCTCAACCTTTCTCGAGTTCCACAAAAAGCCTCTTTCTTTGAAAACAAACGGATACTTGGGAGGCTCAGATTCACCTTTTCTGAGACATAAGCTAAACCCTGACATGGCCGTAAGCTTAAGAAGACCATCAAACGGTTGTAGACTTCAGGGCTCAGATTTTGCTGTGTATATGAACCATGCAAAGAGAAAGCGACACGCCATGGCTGCAGAAACCGGTTTACAATGATGCCATACCGGGTCACCCCGCCAAGAACCGGGTAGGATTTTCTCAACTGCATTCACTGAGAAAGCAAAGTGCTTTTGGTTTGAAGTCATGTTACCTGAACACAAAAGGTACTAAGTGCAAAACAAGGCTTTTTAGCATAGTTCAGTGGTAAATTTGGACCTTTTTCCTATACGATAACGGCTGTTGGTTAGAGCTAAAAGGAAAAAGAAATCATAGGCATGATGGAGATGGTCAACCACCCTAAACAAACCAATCTTTTCTCCAAATTGCCTCATTTTTTGAGCTAAAAATTTGATGGGGAACTGTATCTGAAATTGGGTGTTCAACAAAAAACTTTTAGGGCTCGGATTTTGCTGTATATATGAACATGCATAGAGAAAGCAACAATGCCATGCTACAGACACCGGTTTACATATGATGCCATACCAGGTCACCCCGCCAAGATATGGGTCGAATTTTCTTACTGCCTTGAGTAGATAGCCCAGAAAGAAGCAATCATCATCATAGCCCATTTCAGGTGACCTGTGAAGATCAACATCAGTTAAGGCCTTGCAAATGCAGGGCAATAAAAGCGGCTATTTGTTTAAATCAGTTGTTGTAGTAGCAGAAGCAAAAGCAAAAGCAGAGAAAGGAAGAGCATAGCCCTTTCACAGAAGTAGATACTCAACAGATGTTGTTTGGATGCATTGTTTGTCGCTTTTTTTTCTCAAAGGGCTGTTGGTTTCATGAATAGAGAACTCATGGACGTAGCAGAGAGAGGCAACCACCCATTACTGAAAATCCCAAAATCCCAACTCTCTGTTGTCTCATTCTTCCTTTCTGGGCTAAAATATGGGCCAAACGCCAATAGATTCCAAAGAACAAGAGTACCTGATTTCAATTCCCAGAATTTGAGGCTCAGATCTGCATTTATATCAGGCAAAGAGAAGGCAACCACGCCATGGCTGCAAAATCACCAGTTGCATGCACAAGAGGGGATTTGCCAGGCCAAGATACGGGTCGATTGTCTCAATGCCCGATTTTGTTAGCCCAGAAAGTGTCACACTATTATCATCACTGCCTCTTTTGTAAAAATACTCAAAATCAGGAAAAAGAAACATACACAGGCTAAAAGTAGAAAAGAAATCATAGGCTTGATGGAGATGGTCAATCACCCTCAAAAAATCCCCATTTTTCTCCAATTGCCTCATTTTTTGAACTGCATCTGAAATGGGGTATTCAAGAGAAAACTGAAAAACCCAATTGGGTTATTAGGGCTCAGATTTTGCTGTAATTCTATGAACATGCAAAAAGAGAAAGGGACCACACTATGGCTGCAGATACCAGTATGCATATGATTGCCATACACGGGTTGCCCCGCCAAGATAGAGCTCGGATCTTTCTCCACACATGTAAAAGTAGATAACCAAGGAAGAAGCAAAAGATCATCATAGCCCATTTCAGTATCCTATTTGTGCAAATCAGCTGTCACCTTAGAAATATAAGGGGTCATAAAATTGGCTATTTGTGCAATCAGCTGTAGAAGCAGAAACATTTTCCTTTTCTTTTCTTTTTTTCTCAATGGGTTGTTGCTTTATTGAATGGAAATCAGGGACATGGCAGAGAGGGGGCAACCACCCTTTACTGAAAGTCCCATTTCTCTCTTTGATGCCTCATTCTTCCTTTCTGGGCTAAAGCTACTGAGGGTTGAGGCTCAGATCTGTATAAAATGGGGCAAAGAGAAGACGACAATGCCATGGCTGCAAAATGAATCAGTTATATGATCCCGGTTTGCCCTGCCAAGATACGAGTCGTTTTCTCCATGCCTCCAATTTCAGCTCAGGATAGCAATATCATCACTGCCTCTTTGGAAAGATGGAAACTTTTCTATAGCAATTTGGACATTTTCAGTTCACATAAATTGGAACGGAGGGTGTACTAAGTACTGCTATCAGAAAAGAAGGGCAAATCCGACATGGCTGCAAAAAGCAGATACCTTTGCGAGAAGCACATAAGAATTAACCTCATAAATTCCCTGCCTTTGCCTAGCCAAGATACGAATCAGCTCAAAAATCTGATTTTCAAGCTTCCGGGAGAATATCATCATAGCCTCATTCACAAAGTTCAGGGTTAAGGATTCAGGTTTTCCTGGACAATAGGGGGGCCGAATATGTATTTTCTCTTATTGCCATAACCATGCCTATCTACCTTCACCAGGTAGGGGTAAGGTCTGCGTACGCACTCCTCCCAACTCCTCCCCAGGTCCCACTTGTGCACTTGGTTTGTTGTTGTTTGTTGTTTGTTTGCCATAACCATGGCTATCGTCGTCGTCGTCATCATCATCAAGAGCATAATTGGCGTTAGCTGATGAAAGGGCTGTTACTCTTTATCTTTGTAACAAAAGTACTGGAAAATTCATTGGCTATACTGAAGTTCAGAGAAAGAGACTAACCACCCTTAGAAAATGTCAACCTTTCTCGACTTCCATAAAAAAGACTCATCTTTGAAAGCATACAGATACTTGGGAGGCTCAGATTAGCCTCTTCTCAGGCATAAGCTAAACTCCGCCATGGCTGCAAGCTGAATGAGAAGCCTTTGTGAGACACGGAAACCAAATAGCTCCCATATCTCATAAGACCAACCAAAAGCTGCCCCACCAAGATATAGCAAAGCTCAACCATCTGATGAGTAAAGAGTGAAAATCTTCACTGCCTCGTCGAACTTATTTTGCTAAAGAGTGGTCTGAAATTGGGAAATATCGAGTGATTATTGGCTGCTAAGAATGACAGAGAGGGGCAACCACTCAAACAACTCCCCACAACTCTCTGAATCCAGCAGCCTCAAACTTGAACTAATGAGATTTTTGCCATTTTCATTTGACCTTCTGCTTCATGTTACAGTTCTCTAATCCTTTTGAACCTCCCAAAAATATGGACCTCATTGTAAAGTAAATAGCCGAACCAAACCATTGACACCCCTAGTATCCAAACATTATACAACCCAGACCATATAAGGAGATCAAGGACCTCAAATCTCACCGATGTGGGACAACTCAACACTACCCCTCACGCCCAGGCCTGCACTCTGGAGCGTGGACAACATAAATGGAGGCCCAACATCGGTAACAATAATTGGGATGGGCCTGATTCTGATACCATGATAAATAGACCTTGGGCCTAACTCAACCCAAAAACTAGCTTATGAGATGATGATTGCCCAAGACCATATAAGAAGACCAAGGACCTCAAATCTCACCGATGTGGGACAACTCAACAAGAAGGACAAGTGGTCTAGTGGAAGAATAGTACCCTGCCATAGTACATACCAGGGTTCGAAATTTTCCATCAAAAAACATATGTATAGATGCGCATCATGTACGCTGCAACCTCTCCAGGTTACCCCGCCATGTATGTTTCAATCGAGGCATTTACGTGAGTGTATCAGAAAACGGTGCTTAGGACAAGGGAAGACCGCTTCCTTACGTTATCATCACAGCCTTAAATTCTCCCTGTTGTTACATTGATCTGTTGCTGTTTGGTTCATAAAACAGCCCAACAGTAGCAATAACAGGAGAAACAGAAGAAATTCCAGGAGCAACAACAACAACATGGCTATAGAAAAAGATCTAATTTTTACATGCATATACCACAATTCTCTCTGATACCTCATTCTTTGAGCTAATACTAGGAAGAAAATGACATGGGTTTCACCAAACAAGAAATCCTGAGTTCGAATCCTGGAAAGTCCCTCTCTTATCTATGTTTTGCCTGAAACACAGGAGCAAAGTAGTCACAGATAGAGAGACAAAAAGAGACATACATACACACACACTCATACATGTGCAAAAATTGCTGTTGATTAGAGCAAATTAGAAATCATAGGCATGGCGGAAATTGTCAAGTTCTTCGATTGCCTCATTCTTTGAGCTAAAAGATTTACGGCTCAGATTTTGCTGTATATTATGAACATGCAAAGAAAAAGCAGACACACGCCATGGCTGCAGACACCGGTTACACGGTTTGCCCCGCCAAGATACGGGTCGGATTTTCTCAAAGTAGAACATTTTGCTAGTTGAGGGGTAAATTTGGACCTTTTTCCTATACAATTAGAGCTGATGCAAACTAGCAATCATAGGCATGCTGGAGATGGTCAACCACCCTCAAAAAATCCCAATTTTTTCTCCAATCGCCTCATCATTTAGGTAAAAAATCCCAATTTTTTCCCAATTCCCTCATTTTAAAAACTAAAACCCCCCATTTTTTCTCCAATTACCTCATTCCTAAGCTTAAAAGATTTCTTTTTTCCTCCCTCCAATTACTTACATTTTTGAGCTAAAAATCTCATTTTTCTCCAATTGCCTAAAAATCCCGGTTTTTTCTCCAATTACTTCATTTTTTAGCTTAAAAAAATCTCATTTTTCTCCAATTGCCTCATTTTTTGAGCTAAAAATCCCGATTTTTTCTCCAATTACTTCATTTTTGAGCTAAAAAAATCTCAAAATCCCGATTTTTTCTCCAATTACTTCATTTTTTAGCTAAAAAATCTCATTTTTCTCCAATTGCCTCATTTTTTGAGCTAAAAACCCCGATTTTTTCTCCAATTACTTCATTTTTGAGCTAAAAAAATCTCATTTTTCTCCAATTGCCTCATTTATTGAGCTAAAAATCCCCTTTTTTTCTCCAAATGCCTCAACTTTTGAGCTAAAAAGTTGATGGGAAACTGCACCTGAAAATTGGGTTTTCAAGAAAAAACTAAAGAACCCAAAATGGGTATCTAGGGCTCAGATTTTGCTGTATATTCTAAGAACATGCAAAGAGAAAGCAGACACACGCCATGGCTGCAAGACACCGGTTTGCAATTACTGCCATACACGGGTCGCCCGGCCAAGATACGGGTCGGTTTTTTCTCAACGCATGTAAATTAGATATTGCCCAGAAAGAAAGAAGCAAATCATCATCACAGCCCATTTCAGTATCCTATTTGTGCAAATCAGTTGTCACCTTGTAAATACAAAAGGACATAAAAGTGGCTACTTGTGCAAAATCAGCTGTTGTAACAGCAGCAGCAGCAGAAAAAGGAAGAGCATAACAATAGCCCCTTTTTTCTTCAAGTGGTTTTGGCTGTTTATATAGAGTCAAGAACCAAATTGACGGAGAAAACTTTTCTGTTGACGAGAATGGCTATTTGTGCAAATCAGCTGTTGTAATATTTTCCTTTTCTTGTTCTTTTTTTCAAAGGGTTGTTGGTTTTTCAAGAATGGAGAAATCATGGGCATAAAGCAGAGAAAGGGCAACCACCCTTCACTGAAAATCCCATTTTTTCTCTGATGCCTTCTCGTTCTTCCTTTCTGGGCTTTATCTGTGAGGAATTTGGCTATTTATGTAAATAGCACAATGTCCAATTTCCAAGTTTATTTGCTCTTGTCATGGCCGACCAAGGGCATATTAGTGAAGCAGAAAAGTAGATTCTTCTTTAATGAAAATTAACGCTTATATTTAAAAAATACTCCCCGCTCACTTTAATTAATTTTTTTTTATATTTATACATATTAAAAAATTTACCTTTTAATATAAATAATAAAAAAATTAACCATGTTAACCTTAAATTATTTATTAAAAATACAACAAATATTTCTAGACTCTTTTCTCCAAGTGCAACTTTGAAGAAAAAAAAAGTTACATAATTCTTTCTTGATATTTGAAAAAAATCATATATTGTGGACCACGAAAAAAATACTAAAAAATCAATTAAAATGGACTGGAGGGAGTATAGTCTACCGTCCTTTGTTAAAGTATTACTCTAATATTCACTTATCGAGAGTCAACCAAAGTGAAGCTTGACCAACATTTTAAAATATATTTTTCTATCATATTAACATGAGAAAATTATAATTTATAGTACTTTTTATATCTATATATTATTAAAAGGAGATAAAAAGTTCCTCTCTTTAAGTCAAGTGACAGTGTCGAAAAAAGCCACAAAGCATAAGTAGTTAACAATTAGTTATTTAGTTAATAATTAGTTATTGGTTATTATTTTTGAATTTATATATTTATAAAATAATAAAATAAAATATATTATTTTTAAAAACAAAAATTAAAAAACTATCCATTCAAATTAGAGAGTGGTTTCAAGTTGGAGTTTTTAAATATTTTAAATAAACAACTAAAATTAACAAAACTAAAAAAATTGACAATTCAAAAAAAATTGTTTGTTTAATAGATTTTTTTCTTTTTAAAAATAAAAAATTTATTTATTTAGAAAATATTATTGAGAATAATAGAATAAAATAAAAAATAACAAAAGTTATATTTATATTATCTATCTATATATTATTAAAAGGGGAGGAAAAACTCATCTACTTAAGCCAAGTGGCAACTTAGAAAAAAGCCACATGAAATAAGTAGTTAATATCTATACCTATATCTATATATTATTAAATGGAGAGAAAAAAACCATCTCCTTAAACCAAGTGGCAGCCTAGAAAAAATGCACATGACATAAGTAGTTAATAATTAGTTATTTAGTTAATAATTAGTTATTGGTTATTGTTTTCAATTTAAATATCTATAAAATAATAAAATAAAATATTTTATTTTAAAAATGAAAATTAAAAAAAAAAATTATCCATTCAAATTGGAGAGTGGTTTCAAGTTAGAGTTTTTAAATAAATTTTAAAATAAAAAACTGCCAATTCAAAATTTCTTTATTTTTTAATATATTTTGTTTTTCTTTTAAAAATACTTAGAAAATATTATTGCGGATAATAGAATAAAATATAAAATATAAAATATATATCTTCTATTATCTATATCTATATATTATTAAAAGGAGAGGGAAAAAAATCTCATTAAGCCAAGTGGCAGCCTAGAAAAAAGTCTCATGGGTCAAAATCCATTTTTAGTGGAAACGGTGTCAGTAAAATATTCCCGGGGCACGACGTGTCGAAGTAATTTGATTATCAGCAAAGGCCGTGGTCGAAGATTCAGTAAGACTGAAGTCGAAGAGATGTCATCGAGACCGAGGTCGAGCACCTTTGATAGAGTTACAACGGGTAGTTTTAAGATAGGACTTAAAAGAGAATATTCTAGTGGATATTCTCTACAGGAAACGAGAGACAATGATAGGGAAATATTCATTTGTAAAAATATACTTTGACTTTAGAAAGACAAGCAAATTTCATTACAAGCATACAAACATCACCTTTTCACTAAGATTCTTGTTTACACTTTTCCACTAGATCCGAGAATAATTCAGATATTCAAAGGATTGTTCATCACCCATCATTGTCAAAAAGAACATCCATTGATTTCATCCTTTCTTAGGTGACTCATTCAGTCTATTTACGTAAATGTCATTTATTGCTATTTATTGATATTGAATGCTACATAATTGCCTTTGATTTATGAAATATTGATTGTATGTTGCCGCCATTAACAAAATATATCTACGTAATATTTATTGCACTTTTGAGAGCTCCATCTTTGGGATATTATTGTTAGCCAAGATTAACTCTCATTTATATAAATTTAATTAGTTGAACCAAGATCTATATTTTTTGGTCAAACAATTTGGCGCCGTCTGTAGTGATTTCTTAGTTAAATTTTAGTTTCCTCTAGATCTACAATTGGCCAAGTCACTAAAGTCAAAATACTCACGAGATCTCCTTTCTTTGTGCATACAGAACCCTACAGGGCAAGTAACCAAGGAAAAAAGACAAAAATAACAAGTCACTTCCCAGCTAAACCCATGAATGTCATCAATGAAAGTTATGAAACAGTAGGTGAGGATGTGACGCCCAACGCGTCCCCCTAGGCGAGAAAGGTCGCCCCCCCCCCACACACACACACTGCAACATAACAAAACCTAGAGGAAAAGGGGCCTCCATGTCTGCAGAAGAAGGGACGCCCCAGCTATCAAAAAATTCCTCGAAGCATGGATGACCAACACGCTAGCGAGCGTGCTCAACAAACCTGCTCCAGGCATGACTGTAGAAACCGCAAGAGCTTGCACAATACATCAAATAGACGAGCAGTGCAATCAACCAAACCCTCCCATGGCAGGTATAACTCACAATATTACTAATTGTGCAGGTGACGACACCCTCACTGTCATTCTAAAGAGGATGGAAGAAATGGAGAATAAAAACAAGGCACTCCGAGACCAGATGAAAGAACATAAAGAACAAGTTGACAAGATACCGAGCGCCCCTAAGCTGCTGCCAAAAAGGGACGCCAGTAGGTTCGTAGAGCGGCCGAACAATGATGACACAGCCCCGCATGCCATACTAAAGACTTTCAAAATGCCGCCCTACCTCAAAATATACGACGGAATAACCGATCCTGAGGATCATGTGACTTACTATGTCACCGCTGTAAAAGTCAACGACCTCCATTTTGCCGAAGAAGTTTGGCGAAACCCTTATGGGAGGGGCATTAACATGGTATTCGCAACTACAAGCCCGTTCAATAAAAACTTTTGAAGAAATGGCCGATAAGTTCGTAATTGCCCATGCCAGAGCCAAGAAGGTCGAAGCAAGAGTAAACGACATATTTGCTATTAAGTAGTCCTTGGGAGAGGGACTGAGGGACTTCCTCGCCTGGTTCAACAAAGTAAGAATGACTCTGCCCGAAGTATCCGAAGGAATGGCGGTTGCAACTTTCTAGGATAGGCTGAGTAGAGATGGTTCAAGAGCAACTAGAAAACTGTTGAGCCGATTGATGAAGTATCTTCCAACCACTTGGGACAAAATCCACAATGCTTATTGTGCTGAGGTTCGAGCAGATGAGGACGACCTCAATGGAACAACTCACTAGCTAACCTCGGTACAAGTCGAATCCAGAAAAGAACGAAGAGACAGCACCAGAAGAGATCACCAGATTCCATGACCTAACAGAAAACGGCACCAACCATATGTCAGGGCAGCCACCACACCCTCCCTCCGCTATGAAGAAGGCCAATCCAGGCCAAGGACAGGGACTCACCGGAATGAAAGAGGTATTCCTCCTTTATTAGTTGCTCACAATTTATGTGTGTCGCCTATAGAAATAGTCTACGCTCTTGAGAAACTCGGAATAAAGGTGAAGTGGCCGTCGAAGATAAGATCAGACCCGAACACCAGAAAAATTGACGCCCTCAGTGAGTTCTACTAGGAACATGGGCACATAACAGAAGATTGCATCTCCCTCAGACAAGAAGTCGTAAACAGGCAAGGCCACCTCAAAGAGATGTTAAGCGATAAAGGGAGGACCAACTTCACCAGAGGACGTGAACATCATGGCCCGCCAAAGCCTCTATCGCCAGCTCGTATTTCGATATGATCATTGGCGATGATGATGACGCCTCTATTAACGGTGTAAAGTTCACCACCACTCAAAAGCTCAAGCGGTCTATCACTCGCGAATGTTACGATGGACTCGAAGAAAGTATCATCATTGATAAGCCGAATGCCGACGATTTAACTTTTCCTCATAATGACGCCTTCGTTATTACTTTACGCATTTTAGATACCGATGTCAAACGCATCATGGTAGACGATGGGAGCGGCGCATGCATTATCCATCCCCGAGTCCTTACCCAAATGAGACTCAAGGATAAGATAGTGCCGCACTGCATCACGCTAACCGATTTTAATAACGTAGTTGAGCAAACATCCGAGGAAATTACACTCCCCGTCCTGGCTGGTGGCGTGACTCTGGAGACGACGTTCCATATCATGGACCAGGCCACAGCGTACAATGCCATAGTGGGACGACCATGAATACATCATGTGAGAGCCATCCTCTCCAGCCTATACCAAATAATTAAATTCCCAACTCCATATGGAATATTCAACATACGCGGGGAACAACACACATCCCAGGAATGCTACCGCATTGCCTTGGACAACACAGTCACCCAACAGAAAAAAAAAAAAAAAAAAAGGCATAGCCATCCACAGGATCGGGGTCGAAGCAAGAAGAGACCGGGGACGTCATCATGGATCCCGACACGGTCGAGGCTACAAGTTCGACCATAGAAGACCTCAACCCCGTTCAATTGGACCTCGACAACCATAGAAAGAAGGCCTATATCGGCTGCAAACTCTGGGAACCAGGTAAATTAAGTCAATTCTTAATAGCTAATGCATATTTGTTTGCTTTTAGCCATGCAGAAATGCCTGGCATCCCAAAAGAAATCGCCACATACAAATTAAACGTCGACCCATTCCATCCCCAATAAGACAAGTCAGGCATAAATTCAACTCCACCATCAATGATGCAGTCCGCGAGGAAGTGAAAAAACTATTAAAGAACGGCTCAATTAGGGAGTTGAAGTACCCCTAGTGGATTGCCAACATAATGATGGTTAAAAAGAAAAATGGCAAATGGCGGATATGCGTGGATTTCACAAACATTAACAAAGCATGCCCGAAGGATTCGTTCCCATTACCCCATATCGGCCAACTCATAGACGCCACATCCGGGCACAAATTTATTGAGTTTCTTGGACGCTTACTTAGGCGATAATCAAATTCTTATGGAGGAAGAAGATCAAGAGAAGACCAAGTTCATCACCCACCAAGTAACGTATTGCTATAGGGTCATGTCTTTTAGGTTGAAGAACTTAGGGTCTACTTATCAAAGATTGGTAACAAAGATGTTCAAAGACTAGCTCGGTAAGACCATAGAGGTATATATAGACGACATGTTTTTCAAGTATGAAAGGGCATAGGATCATATCGATCGTTTGAAATAAACTTTCGACATACTCAGACGATACGAAATCAAGCTGAACCCGGAGAAATGTGCGTTTGGCGTAGCCTCAGGAAAGTTCTTGGGTTTTCTAGTGTTGCAGCGAGAGATCGAGGTCAACCTAGACCAAATCAAAGCTATCGAGGGGATACCGGAATTAACCACCAAAAGGTAAGTCCAAAAGTTGACTGGTTGAATCATCGCCCTATCAAGGTTCATCTCGTAGATGCCACAAATTTTTGGAGTACTCAAGAAGGACAACGGCCTCGAATGGACTCCCGAGTGCGTCGAGGATCTACGAGAACTGAAGGCATACCTATAGTGACCGTCCCTGCTTTCAAAACTCGAACCTAGGGAGCAGTTCCTCGTTTATCTAGCCGTCTCCGAGGTAACGATAAGCGCAGTCTTGATTCGCGAAAACAAAGGTACACAATCTCCCATTTGTTACATTAGCAAAACACTCATCGACGCCGAGACGAGGTACCGACACCTCAAAAAATTGGCTCTGGCCTTGGTCATAGCTTCACGAAAGCTTAGACCCAATTTCCAATATCACCCCATCTCGGTCGGCATTACCTTTCGCCTGAGGAGCATTTTGCATAAACCTGAGCTATCGGGGAGGCTAGCCAAATGGATCATCTAGCTAAGCGAGCACGATACCACATACTAGCCCCAAACAACGATAAAGTCATAAGTGCTCGCCGACTTCAGTGCAAAAATAATGCCTAAAGTCGAAAGGGAAACCATACAAGCTTCCCTCCAAACACAAGACCTCTGGTTCCTATACACCGATGGCGCATCCAAAGCATTAGGGTCCGGACTAGGACTCGTAATCGAGGTCCCAACAGGCGAAGTAATTCGCTAGTCCATAAGGTTCCCGGATATGACTAATAATGTGGCCGAGTATGAGGACATAATTACAGGGTTAAGGCTAGCACTCAACTATGGGGCGAAACGGTTGAAACTCCACTGTGATTCCCAGCTCGTAGTCAACCAAGGCACAGGGACTTTTCAAATCAAGGAACAAAGGTTGCAAAAATACCATATCGAAATCTACAAAATTGCCTGAGTTCGACGAATGCCAGCTCGATCAGATCCCACGAGCATTGAATTTCGGAGCATGTGGCTTCACCAAACTGGTCGCAACTACCAAAAACATCACAACAGAAGATAAAAAAACATAGTCCATCTCCTAAACTCTTCACTAGACCAAATCGAGGTAAAACCCATAAACTTAACTTGGGACTGGCACAATCGTATTATCGCATATTTGCAGGACGTCATACTCCCAGGTGACAAAAAAAAACCCAAGAAACTAAGAATGCAGGCGGTCAGATACAGTCTCCTCCATAGCGATCTATACAAGAGGACTTATGGAAGCCCTTTGGCAAAATGTTTGGGCCCAAACCAAACCCAGCGTGTCCTCGATGAAGGCCATTGCGGAGCTCACTCCAGCAATTGAGCACTAGTTAGATGCCTCATACGGGCCGAATACTATTGGCCCACCATGAAAAAGGATTCCGCAGACTTCGTGAGAAAATGCGAACAGTGCCAAAGTACGCACTAATGATTCACCAAGCAGGCAAACACTTCCACTCAGTCACCTCCCATTGGTCGTTCATCAAATGGGGAATGGATATCGTGGCCCTCCCAACAGGGCGAGGTAATGTACAATTCCTTTTTGTTTTAAGTGACTTTCTCTAAATGGGAGAAAGGAGGAGCATTCGCCCAAATACGGGAACAAGAGGTAATCACCTTTATAAGGAGAAATGTCATCTGCCGATTCGGCCTACCCAAGAAAATCAGCTGTGACAATGGACCCTAGTTCATAGGAAAAAGAACCGCCGAGTTCTTCGAGAAATGGCATATCAAGAGGATACTCTCAACCCCATAATACCCAACGGGTAATGGGCAAGTAAAATCCTCCAAAGTACATACTAAACATCATGAAGAAAAAGCTCGAAGATGCCAAGAGACTATGGACAGAAATACTACCAGAAGTATTATGGGCCTACCGAACAACTCCGAAGACGAGCACAGGAGAGAAACCCTACTCTTTGGTATATAGGACCGAGGCTAATATACTGGTCGAGGTTGGAGAACCCAGCCTAAGGAACTCTCACGAAAGCGGCGCGAGTAACGATAAGAACAAAAGACATGAATTGGATGAAATCGACGAACAAAGAGATATGGCGTATATAAGAATGGTCGCCCAAAAACAACAAGCAGAAAACTATTACAACAAAAAATCAAAGGTTTGACCGCTTAAAGTCGAGGACTACGTACATAAAGCCAAAATTCAAGCGAGCAAAGACCCCCGAGAAGGCAAGCTGGGAACGAATTGGGATGATCCGTACAAAATCACAGCCAAAGCAAACAAGGGCTCGTTCCAAATAGAGACAATGGAAGGAAAAAGATTACCAAAAACAACTGAAACATCAGCCACCTCAAATACTTCAACTTCTGAGAGAAAATGCATCCCCCAAGTCGTACTCTTTTTTCCTCACTTGAGTTTTGTCCCATTTGGGTTTTCTGAGGGAGTTTTTTAACGAGACGGCGAAGGGAATGCTTGGAGTCGAAGTACGCGAGGGCAGGACTGTTGTTACTACTTTATTGCTCAGCTTTTCAATACTCTCCAAGTCAAACAATGAAGGGAGTAAGAAGACTAGGATTGGAACACCGGCCAACACCCAAAATTTGTAATTTTCTCCAAGTATGTAAAAGCAACAATGTCAAAGCAATAAGAAACTTATGTTCATACGAACACCCATCGGCCCACGGTCGCGACTTAACGAAAGGTTATGTTTAACCACGCTCGAACAAACACCTACCGTCCCTCGGCCGTGACTTAACGGAAGGTTATGTTTGACCCGACTCGAACAAACACCAACCGGCCCTCGGCCACGACTTAGCGAAAGGTTATGTTCTACTCCGCTCGAACAAATACCTAAAGGCCCTCGACCGCGATTTAACAAAAATTTATGTTCGATTATGCTCGAACAAACACCTACCGGCCCTCGACCGTGACTTAACGAAAGGTTATGTTCGATTACATTCGAACAAACACCTACCGGTCCTCGGCCCTGATTTAACGAAATGTTATGTTCAACTAAGTTCAAACAAACACCTACCGACCTACGGCCGCAACTAACAGAAGGTTACGTTCGACTTCATTTGAACAAACACCTACAGGTCCTCATCCGCGATTTAACTAAAGGTTATGTTCGACCTCGTTTGAACAAATACCTATCGGCCCTCGGCTGCATTTTAACAAAAGAAGGACAAAAGTGAAACAAGCAAACAATAGAAGCAAAAAAACATACGAGTACAGAAAATAAACCACACGAAGGAAAAAAAATGCAAGGAACAACTTTGATATTTCATACTTAAACTGTTTACAAAGTCTCGTGAAGACGCCGGTAAAAATACACAAAAAGTCAAAAAAAACTACTGGTTATCTCCATCACGGCTTTCAGTGCCTTCGCCAACTTGGTCCTCAATGGCGTCGCCACCCTGACCACCAATACCCTCGCCATCTCGATCCCCCTCTCCATCGCCACCTTCGCCCTCAGGATAAGCTGTTCATACCAGGCGTTCTCCTCAAGCCATTCTACACCTTCGTCCTCCTCCTCCTCCTCATCAGCCTCAGGCATAGTGGGATTGTACTCACAAGCGACTCGAGCTTCACGAGCCTTAACATGAACTTCTTCGAGGTTAGCCTTAGAAACGGATCCCGTTGCATGCAAATCTCGAAAGACATCTAACTGGGCCTCTGCATGAATCCATTCCTCAAATAACTCCCGAGGAATATTGGGAAAATCTGAAATGTAGGAAGAGGACGGTTGTGCCAGTAATTGGGCCTTCTAGGCCTCCAGAGCAGCAACTCGATCGTAGAGACCAGAAGTCTCTTTCTCCAACTCCCCAATCCTTTCATCGAGCCGCTCTTATTTGAGCCTTGCCGTCGTTAATCATTTTCTCGCTCGGAACGGAGAGTCTGGATTACCACCTCAAGGGACTCCGCCTTCCTCAAAGCCTCCAACCGCGCAGACTCTACCTTCTCTTGCTTCTCAGTGACCTCGCCACTAAGAGCCTCCCCCCTAAATTGACATTCCTCAAGATGGCCTCGCAACAAGACTACTAGAGCTTAGAGATCACTGCACTGGGCTTCGACCCCCTTGCTAAGCTCAAGCTCTTCCTATTTGCTCCTCAACGTCCCCTCCAGGATGCTACAGTTCCCCACTACTCACACCAGCTCCCTATCTCTTTCTTACAAGTCCTCCCTTAGTCGGGCGCACATCGCTGCCTTCACGAAACTGGCACTGAAGCTCCCGGTACTTTTCAGGGCATCTGAAGTACTTGTCCTTCAACTTCACATAGATATCTTTACGTCTCTGCTCCCTACGAGCACTTTCAATCTCCAAGACGATCATCTACAAAACAAATAAAGCAAGCTAGAGACTACGAAAGTACAAAACCTAAGGAAAATAACTGACAACAAATGTACTTACCCGAAGGGCGAGACCAGCAATGTTGTTGATAGGGCACTGTCATCTATAGTCTTGAGCGTCGTACCCTCAATCTCATAACAGAGAGGGACAAGGGAGGGGATAATATTCTTGGTGTGCACAAAAAGTTTACGATCCATCTGGATCGTAATAGTCCTTAAACCCCCTTCCAACCTCATTTCAAGTTGAGTAAGCCCTTCGTCGATCATCCTCAACTCATCCACATCCATATCAAAATCGGATCCAACATCCTCCTCAGCGACAACCTTCCCTCTATCGTCAATCGAAAAAGGCACGTGTGCCGCAACCCCGGAAGACGAGGCCCCTTCGTGTCTTGGAAGAACAGGGCCGTCATTGCTCACCACGCCTTCGACCGCATCCCCCGCAGGATGCATATTCGTATCCTCCAAACAAGGGGCTTGGGGACTTGCTTCCGTGCTCTCCTCGATATGCACTGTGGCCGTTTTCCGAAGGACAAGGCCACAATCTCCTATATCGGCAGTCGCCGGCGTCTCCCCCCCGACCTCCATGGCCCTCCTCTTAAGAGGCATCAAATCTCAATCACTAGGTAAAGGTTCGTCGTCCTCGTCGATGAGAGAATATAAGGGAGAAGCCAAAGTCCTCATGGCTGAAGTCTCCACGACCAAAGTAGGGACGAATTCGGACGCAGCAACAGGAGGGACTGGAATAAAGGTAGGATCAGCCGCAATCGGAGCAGTAGCTTTCCTCTTCCGGAATGAGGGCGCGGGAGCTCTCGACTTCCTCTTAGACCCCCTGGTCAAAGCTAAAGAAAAATAGAAAAAAGGAAAATCAGTAAAGGAAAATGAACAAAGAACGCAAGACGTTGATGTTAAAAAGAAAGTTACCGGTCGAAGGGAGAGCAGGCCCGAATTTCTTGAAAAAACTTGGCCATTCACGAATCCCTACGATGTGAGAGAAGAGCCGCTCGACCCAATTAGAAATATGAGCAACCAAAGGAAGAGGTAAGGTCTTGGCTACGCAGGAAAAATGCAAGAGGTCAAAATCCATGGCCAAACGCAGGGGAGAAATCAGGTACCCACGAGCAGAGAAATCAAGTACTTACCAGCATAGTTCCTAGCCTCAGGAAAACCGTCGACGTTGGCCACTATGTCCTCGTTCTAACAAAACAGAAGTTGAACCAGAATTGGCGGCTGGACTTGTCATCCATCTTCACTACCAAGCATTTTCCCCCTCGGTGGTGAATATTCAACATTGTTCCCCTATAAAAGCTAGGGACGAATAGGTGTATTAAGTGCGAAAGTGTCAACTCGACCTCGACTAGCTCGACAAACTTGGTAAGCATCTTTATAAGTTTATAGTCGTATAACACAAGCTGAGCTGGCTAACGCCATAGTAACGACATAACTCCTCGACCAACAGTAGGTGGAAAGGAATAGCCAACTTGAAAATGATACGCGTAGAAGGCATAATACCTGGGATGGTGGACCTGTACCGCGTCCCCTTCAGCGGGGATCAACTCGATATGATCAGCAAGGCCAATTTAGCCTTGAGCTTCGCTAATTCCTTTATCGTCATCACTTATTGAAAATCTCTACGTACGACCTCAGGGGCTTTGGTAAAATTAGATCTAGAATCAGGGTTGCACGAGACTATTTCCTCCACCGACGGGAAAGTTTCGTCCTTAACGATGGTGGAAACACTCTCCCCACGAGAAGGGAACACCACTGCCAAGAGAGCAACACAACTCCCCGCCAACCTTAGAATGTACGTTAGACATGATTCAATATAAAGAAAGAAAATAACAAGCAAGAGGAATGAAGAACAAGGTAAGTCGCTGAAACAAAGGGTAGGGAGGATTCTACAAAGAAGATGAAGGAGAAGCTAGTGCTTAAAGAGAAAAAGAGTGTGGAAAAAGTTCCAAAATCGACAAATCTCCTATTTAGGTTTGAGAGGCGCCAGAATCGAAATAACGGGTCATGATTAGTACGGAAATCGAAATGATAGAGCCAATCAAGGGTAACACCTGAATCGATGCAATGGATCGGGAAACAGTGTCATTATGACACATGAGGCTATGACGTCACTCTCTCTCTTGGGCCTGATGACTCCAATAGACTTCCTGGGTAATTCAAAGAATTCAAATATGCGGACCTCAAAAGGCCACGCAGCCTTGTCTCCACGCTCACTAACCTCATCCGCGGCAACGACCTCGATAAGCGGATGGACTAACTGTGGGTCAAAATCCATTTTTAGTCGAAAACAGTGTCAGTAAAAAATTCCTGGGGCACCACGTATCGAAGTTATCTAATTATCAGCAAACGCCTTAGTCGAAGGGTCAGCGAGACTGAAGTCGAGGAGATGTCATCGAGGCCGAGGTCGAGCACCTTTGATAGAGTTATAACGACTAATTTTAATATACGACTTAAAAGAGAATATTCTAATGGATATTCTCTGCACTTGTTCTATTAGGGTTTCTTGGAACATGTTCCCTATAAAAGGAAACGAGACACAATGATAGGAGACATGTGATATTAATTTTTAAAAATACGTTTTGACTTTAGAAAGAGAATCGGATTTCATTGCAAGCATACAAACATCACTTTTCCACTAGATCCGAGAATAACTTAGATATGCAAATGATTGTCCATCACTCATCATTGTCAGAAAGAACATCCACTAATTCCATCTTTTCTTGGATGACTCATTTATTCTATTTAATTAAAGACCATTTATTGCTATTCATTGATATCGAATGCTACATTATTACCTTTGATTTCTGGAATATATGTTGTATGTTACCGTCGTTATCAAAATATATCTACGTAATATTTATTGCACTTTTAAGAAGTCCATCTTTGAGATATTATTATTAGCTAATATTAACCCTCATTTATATAAATTTAATTAGTTGAACCAAGATCTATATTTTTTGTCAAACAAGAATAGCCTAGTAGATCTCTGTACTTATTCCTGTTTGTTATTCTGGTCCCTGCACTCTATAGAGTTTCATCTAGACACCTATAGTTGCTAAAACACACTATCTTACACCCCTTTGATGTTTGACCTAGCTTATGTGACATAGGTAAAGTGAGGTGGATAAAATGCTTGGTACACACCCGTAAAACGAGCATAAATACAAGAATTCGACAGAAAATGACTAAAAGAAAAAGAAAAAGAAAAACACAAAAAACGATCAGCGAAGAACCAATGGTTCTCTTCCTTTTGCTGCCACAGCTTCTCTTTTCATTATAATTAAAGGGCAAAAAAAATAATCATCAAAATCAACAGAAAAGATCAGCTAAGAAAGAACCCATGGTTCCTAACAGAAACTTCATCCAACAAAATCATCAAGAAGAATAGAATTGCATCGGAGCCTATTGAAAAATCATCGATGGCTAGTGCTGAAACTTCCGAATCATCAATGGCAAAGAACACACTGGAAAAGTTTCACCATCACCGGCGACGAAGACCACCAATGACCACCACATTTTTTTCTTCCGCATCACCCTTCTGAGTAGAAAATAAGAAGGGCGTGGATACTAAGAGCATAAACAAGGAAGAAGGATAAGGGGTGCCCGAATCTAATATGTAATGGCATGTGGATGCCCCAATCAATTTCTTGGTTTGTGAAAATTATTACATTTTGAACTGATTGCAACTAAAATTGCTTCCTCTGATCTAACACCATATACGATGGCCAGGGATTATCCTATCAGAAGGACAGAAAGAAGGAATCTTCCTAAGAAGAACCTAGACGGTTTCTGGATGCATCTTTTACTTTGTCGTTCACATAGTAGGTGTAGGCGCTTTCCAGAGGTGGAATCTTCTAGTTATTTCTATTTGACCCGCAACCGATCGATCTAGCCATGAGCAGGTTGAAGAGAGCTTTAATAGGCCTTAGGAGACCGAACTCACGTATGTGGCAAAATACAGGCTAAAATTTGTGGTGAATAGTCACAAATCCTTCTTTTTATTCTTTGTTTATAATGAGGTAGAGGTAAGAAAAAAATATAACTTTTGATATTTGTTAGTATCACTGTTGTGGTTCGGTGGTGAGGTTTTAATGTGGAAGATGACTGAATATTATAGTAGTGTTATAGGGTGAAGAAGGTGAAAATGGTGGCCATTTTGCCTTTAAAAAAAAATAAAAAAATAATATGACATATTTTATGATGTGGATATTAATATCAACGTGATCGAGCAACACGCAAGGTTAGAAGGATGTAAAATAGCGTGTTTTAACAATTACACGTTTCTAGATGAAACTCTATAGAGTGCAGGGACCGAGATAACAAACCAAAATAAATACAAGGTTCTACAAAGCTATTCTACCTTTCTGAATATCTAAATTTTAACTTTAAAATATTGAGTTGGATTAATCAAATTTAACTTCAAAATTTAATTAAATTGACTCTCAATTAGCAAAATATATCATCTAACATTGAAATAAAGGGAGTATGTAGAATTTAAAACAACTAATACAGTATTTTTATTTATATTTTAGTTATATAAGTAATATTTAAAAAATTTACACAATTAGTATAAATTTTAAATTATCAGTTATAACATGTTATTTGTTGTTGTACACCAACTTAGTCTTACAATGTAAAAGCTTCATACTCGATCGGTGCACAAAGCTTATATGAAATAACAAAATTTCATTACTTTTGCGATCATAACTACGTCACTTGTGACACTAATAAAAAGAAGATTTGTCTGATAGTTTTACTCTTTTTTCTTTTTGAGAATAAAGTAACATTCATTAAGGAGCATTTTACCACTTATATGAAATTTACCGCTATGAATCGGGCCTAATATAGGTAACGAACACCAAATGAAAAAAGAAATAACAATAAATAACAAACCATAACATTTCGCATGAAAAATAGCGAAAGAATTTATCTTGTCCAATCATCATTGGGATTTCACCTCTATTAACCCGATATATGTTTAATTCACCTTGAGAATCATATAAGAGGAGTATTATTTAGATTTTAGAACTAAAAGTCAAACCATATTTCGTCAATTAAGACTCTTGTGAGAATACACTAGATATATTATTGTATATTCCATATATATCGACGAGAAGAAAATTTCCAAGCCAGAGTCATCAAACAAAAAATCACATATATGCATGTAATGTATAGATTAAATATAGCATACAAATATTTATAAAAAGGCTAATGAAACTGATTTTGGTTTCCAGACCCAGAAAAACTGAAGGGTGAAGCTTGTTCATTGAACTGTATCCTATCAACTCAACATTTCTTATGGTTTCACTAGGAAAGTTTTCTGGGGAAAAAAAGGACGCTGTACCTGTGCATCATCACAAGAGGCAAAAAAAAAACCAGCTGCTAGTGGGTTTTTTTTTTNGGGGGAGGGGGGGAAGGGGGGAGGAGAAAGAGAATGCACTTTCACAAAATCACAGTAACAATAAAACAAACTTAAACAAGTACATTGTCTTGATTCATAATATAAAAAGAGCAGCCCGGTGCACTAAGTTCCCGCTATGCGCGGGGTCTAGAAAAGGACCGGACCACAAGGGTTTATTGTACGCAGCTTACCCTGCATTTCTGCAAGAGGCTGTTTCCACGGCTTGAACCCGTAATCTTCTGATCACATGGCAACAACTTTAACAGTTACGCCAAGGCTCCCCTTCTTGATTCATAATATAAAACGAAAAAGAAAAAGAAAAAAGACAAGATCTAAAGGTGCGCATTTCTTGATCTTCTAAGAATTCTAATGAACATCGATCTTATGCTCAAAGTGTATCACAAAGTAATCCAAGAATCCTAGGAAGGGCAGTTCTATGCTATGCACAAGAGATTCACCAACAAAATCTCAGTTCCTATATATATCATAGAACTGCTTGAAGTTTCTCTCTATGGAGTCAGAATTCAATTTTGGACAGGTCAGCCAGCTGGTGGATAAGTTTAATTCTTAAACTGACCGGTTTTCTTCATTCCCTGCGCGTATTAGAGCTATCAGGCTTTCTTGAACTGTGCACATTCTCATCTAAGAGTGAAAGAGAAATAAAGAAGCATTAGTGTTAAAACTTGTATTGGCACAATCTCAAGCTCCAAGAGTTGAATGGTCTTCAAAGTTAAGGCAAGGCTCCAAGAAACTACTGGTATAAGTGGGATAAAAATACCAAAACAAAAGGAAACTTAAAAAGAAAAAACCACTGAACAACTTGGAATTTGGCTCTGCAGAAAGACAAATGATCCAGGGAAATTGGAGACACCATAACTCCCTCCAACCTGTAACAAACCAGTAACCACTAAATAAAGGAGAACCTGAATATAGAATAATAGACCAAAAAGAACAACGAAAATATTTCTAGTCTGGAACTATCTCCACAAAGACTTGTAAAAAAAGAAAATGCAAACAAACCAAGTTGATGATAAGGCTCAGATTTTTGCCTATTTAATCAAAGGAAATAGCAGAGTTAACATTGCTGTGGCTGCAACTGTCAGTTGCCTTATAAGAAATACCACAGGACTGATCTTGCCAAGCCAGGCCAAAGACAGCATATAAATCCTCAATATTTACTTCCATTTGAACTTGCTTCTATCAGTACCTAATAATTACAGTCGGAAAAAGTGTATATAAAACATGACAGTTTTCTTTTGAAACTGGATATTATGCAAAGCAGAAGAATAACTTGGAACATTCAAAAAAAAAAACAACGCATCAGTCCCAAGCAAGCTAGGATCAACTATATGAATTCCCACAGATCATGTTGCTCCATTTAGATCATGTCACTACGTTTAGACTCATCACAAACCAATATTATACAACAAGAACATAAAAATAATTAAAGAACGAAAGAAAAAGACCCATGGTAGCAGTAAACTTAACAAAGAAAAGAGGCTCAGATTTGAATATCAGAAAAAAGGGTAATCCACCATGGGCCATGGCTGCAAAGAGCAGAGACCTTTGTGTGAGAGTATAGAAGAACCAACCTCACAAATTCCCTTGCCTTTGCCAAGCCAAGATAAGAATCAGCTCAAAAATCTGACTTGCAAACTTCCTGGAGAATATCATCATAGCCTCATTCACAAAGTTTAGGGTTTAGGATTCGGGTTTTTTGGGACTATTTTAGGTGGGCAAAATATGTATTTTCCCATCTTATAGAACATATCTGGCATTTTTTTTATGAAAGGGCTGTTAGTCTTTCTCTTTGTAAAAGAAGTACAGGAGAATTCATTGGCAACATTGAACTTCAGAGAAAGGGAGTAACCACCCTTGAAAATCTCAACCATTCTCCGAGTTCCATAAGAGGCCTCATTTTTTTAACACAAACAGCTATGTGGGAGGCTCAGATTTTCCTTTTCTCATATATAACTAAACCTCGCCATGGCTGCAGGCTTAAGAAGCATTCACGAGAACAGAAACCTAAATAGCTCCCATATCTCACAAGGTAGCTGTAAGCTGCCACGCTAAGATATAGCAAAAATCAACCAAATGATGAGTAAAGAATGAAAATCTTCACTGCCTCAGTGAACTTAATTTGCTAAAGAATAGTTTGAAATTGGTAAACATTGGGTGATCATTGGCTGCTAAGAGTGACAGAGGGGCAACCACACAAACAACTCGCCACAACTCTTTAAATCCAGCAACCTCTTAAACTAATGGGATTGTTGCCGTTTTCATTTCACCTTCTGCCTCATGTGAAAGGTCTTATTTGTAGAAGTGGTACCAGGTAGCCACTTTTAGGGCTGCTTCACTGAATTTCCTCCATATCAAATACACCCAAAGTAAGATACAAGAGGCAATTGACGTTTAAATCTGCTTAAAATGGGGCAAAGAGAAAGCGACTACACCATGGCTGCAAAAGAACCGGTTGCATGTGACAGAGAAGGCCTCAATCACAAACCATTCGGGTTTGCCCTGCCAAGATACGGGTCGAATGTTCTCCATGTCCCGGTTATCAACCCTTTTCAGCAATATAATCACAGCCTCCTCAGTACCTTGTATATTAAACAAATTATTTCAAGATTTCGTGAACCATAGTCTTTCATTACTCATAACTTGAAAGTGTCCTTCCCCTGATGAGTATACGTTGAATAACCACAAAGCATTCCTCCCAATACTGAAACTCCATTTTTTATGTATGCCACGTTTAACATCAAGAACGACCTCTCTGGCAACAATATTTCTCGGTACTCCTTTGCAATACAAAATGAAACCACAAAATTATTCAGTGACAAAGCAAGACAATGAAATGCTCCATGTACAAATGCCAAAGAGTCCATATGAGGTGTTTATCAGAATTACGAACCCCAATAAGAAACAAGCCATCGCAATTAGATCCTGCAACTGAATGGTTTACTGTTTGAAGGCCAATTAAGCTTTTGTATATCCTCAACCAGTTGAACCGATTATAAAGAAGAACAATAAAAGGAAAACTCATCCTTAGAAAGGTACCATTTGCTAACAAGAAGTGTTTGGGAATTTTGGTTGTAAATGTGAAAGACAACTGTAGAATTAAACTTAACACAGAAAAGAGGCTCAGATTTGCCTCAAAATCCATCAGAAAAATGGCTAATCCGCCATGGCTGCAAGAAGCAGACACCTTTGTGAGAGCACATAACAATCCACCTCAGAAATTAACCTGCCTTTGCCTAGCCAAGATGCGAATCAGCTAAATGATCCGACTTTCAAGCTTCCTGGAGAATATCATCATAGCCTCATCACAAAATATAGGGTTTAGGATCCAAGTACAAAAAGATTTCTCGGGACAAATTTAAGTGACAAAATAACTGGGAAATCTATGCACTTGGCCTTTTCCTTATTACTACCATAACCATGGCTATCATCATCATCATCATCACCATAATTGGCATTTTGCTGATGAAAGGGCTGTTAATCTTTCTCTTTGTAACAAACACAGCAAAATTCATTGGCTAAATTGAACTTTGGAAAAGGAGAGTAACCACCTTAAGAAAATCTCAACCTTTCTCGAGTTCCATAAAAAGCCTCATTCTTTGAACACAAACAGATACTTGAGGCTCAGATTCACCTTTTCTCAGCCCCACCATGACTGCAAGCTTAAGACCTTGTGAAACACGGAAAGCAAAATAGCTCCCACACTCACAAAACCTCCAAAAGATGCCACGCCAAGACATAGCAAGCTCAACCATCTGATGAGTAAGAATGAAATCTTCACTGCCTCATTGGACTTATTTGCCAAAAAGTGATTTGAACATAGGAAATTTGAGTGACCATTGGTTGCTGAGAATGACAAAGGGGAGCAGCAACAACTCCAAGATTTCACCATTTTAGTTTCACCTTCTGCTGAGAATGACAGAGTGGCAGCAGCCTCAGACTTGAAGAATGAGATTTTTGCCATTTTTGTTTTTCCTTCTGCTTGATCTAATAGTGCCCTAATCCTTTTAGGACCTCCCAAAATTTTGGGCCTCATGATGAAGGCCTTAATTGTAGAAATTATACCAGGTAGCCACTTTTAGGCTGCTTCACTAAAACATTTTCCTCCGGGTCAAATACACCCAAAGTAAGATACAAGCGACAATTGAGGCTCAGATCTGTACTTACGCACAGGCAAAGTAAGTCCTGACACGCCATGATATGCACAGGCAAATATCCCCCAGTTGCATGCAATTTTTCACAAAATCACAAGCATCCGGGTCATTGCCCTGCCAAGATACGGGTCGGATACTCTCAATGCTCAATTAGTAGCATAGGAGCATAGATTGAAAGATCATACTGCTTCAATAAGGGACCATTTTGGACATTTTCTCATAATATGTTTGTGTATGTTACTATGTACGTAATACACAGACAATATACATGTGCATCATGTACATAACTTAGGCTCAGATTTCAAATTAATCAGGCATTGAGTTTATCAAAAACCGCCATGGCTGCTACCTCTCTTGGGTACCCTGCCAAAGTAAGGCTTTATCATTTCAAAGCCTAATTCAAATTGCTCAAAAAAAGAAGTATCCTCATAGCCATTAATTCTCCCTCTTCTTACATTGATTTCTTGTTATTTGGTTGATAACACATCAATCATCATCAAGAACAAAAGAAAAAGAAGAAGAAGATGCAGCAGCAACAGCAAAGACAACATGCATATTTCAAAAATGACATGGGTTTCCACACGACGAGGTCTTGGGTTCAAGTCCAAAAAGTCCATAAAGACTAGTTGAAGATTGAGGCTCAAATCTGCAAAAGAATGGGGCAAAGAGAAGGCGACAACGCCATGGTGGCAAAAGAACCGGTTGCATGTGACAGAGAAGGCCTCACCCATACCTTCAGGTTTGCCCTGCCAAGGTATGGGTCAGATTGTCTCCATGGCCCAAATATCAGCCCAGTATTAGCAATATCATCACTGCCTCTTTTGAAAAGTAGAAACTTTTACACAGTAGATGTTTGGACAATTCAAAGAATTTCTGATAAAGAAACGCTAAGATCAGAGGATGTTTGGTTTTAGCTCAGAGAAATCAGAAACCAGTAGTAGTAGTAGTACTTTTTTGAAGAGGGTTGTTGGTTTGGTTGATGGAGAAATCATAGGTTAAGTAGAGGGGGCAACCACCCTCACAAGAATTCCCTTTTTCTCTCTGTTGGTCTCATTTCATTCTTCATACTGGTCTGAACCTCCAATTTTGTGAAGTAAAACACACTCTGATTTATAAGAGAGAATTTAACTGAAGAGACCACGTAAGTCTGCATTTAGGAAACTAAACCTCCCCTTTCTATGCTTTTGCTGCTGCTTTGCTTGAAAACGCAGCCATGCAGAAACAGATTAGTCATAGATAGAGATCGAAACAGGCATACAAATACATATATATAGTTATATAGACATACTCATACATATGCAAGAAGGGCTGTTGACTAGAGCAAAAAAGAAATCACTGGCATGTTGGAGATGGTCAACCACCCTCAAAAATCCCCTTTTTTCTCCAACTGCCCCATTTTTTAGATAAAAGATTGATGGAGAACAGAATCTGAAATAGGTGTTCAAGGAAAAAAAAAAAAGAACTTAAAGGGCTCAAAGTTGCTGTTTAGATAAAAGATTGATGGATTTTGTAAGTAATACCAATACACTGATGCACCCAAGGGTGTGTCCTAGTGGTCAATGAAATGGGTGAGAACCGTGAGGTCTAGGGTTCAAATTTCTTCCCGTCTATCCAAGCCTTGATGGATAGAGTTACTTGGTACCTGTTGGTATCTGTTGCTGGTGGGAGGTTGCAGGTATCCCGTGGAATTAGTCGAGGTGCGCGCAAGCTGGCCTGAACACCACGGTTATCAAAAAAAAGAAGATACAAGTTGGATTTTCTCTATGCAATAAAGAGAGGGGAGTGCACAAATAGCCATTTTAAGGACCCCTATTTGAAGACTAATGGAAGTTGAGGCTCAGATCTGCCTACAATGGGGCAATGAGAAGGTGACAATGCCATGGCTGCCAAATAACCGCTTGCATGTGAAAGAGAAGCTCCAATCACAACCATCCAGGATTGCCATGCCAATATACAGGTTGTATTGTATCCATGCCCCAAATGTTAGCCCAGATTAACAATATCATCACTGCCTCTTCGAGTTCAGGTGTTCAAGAGGCACCATCATTAGTTCATGTGTCTAAACGAAAAAACTTGCGAAGTTTGAGGGGCCGTCGATGTATTCAACCATTTCAAAAAGGCTTGAGGCTCATAAAAGTAATTGATATCAGGCAATGATTTCTTTGACACTGCCATGGCTGCAAACCCTATAATATGGGTCGCCCTGCCAAAACACAGGCCTGAAACTACAATGCCAGGTTACAACAACAACAACAAAATACCCCGTGTGATCCCACAAGTGGGGTCTAGGGAGGATGGGTGTACGCAGACCTTACCCCTAACTCTGTGGGGTAGAGAGGTTGTTTCCGGTAGACCCTTGGCTCAAGAAAAACATTTTTCAAAACAGGTTTGAAATGTCAGGTTCTATATGCTTAATAAAAACCAATCATCACAGCCCCATCATTTTCCTTTTCCATTTCATTGTTGTATGCTTTTGCTCTTGCTTTGCCATAGATACGCAGCCTCTGAGGAACATAGTAAAACAGTAACAGAAAACAGAGAGAAATGATCAAGATGGTCCTTGATGTATGGGGGTTGGTTAAACAAACCCACACATAAACAAAAAAAGCTGTTTGTTAGAGCTAAAAGGAAATAGAAATCATAGGCACGATGTAGACGTTCAACTACCCTCGAAAATCCATTTTTTCTCCAATTGCCTCATTCTTTGAGCTAAAAATTCTATGGAGAACTGCAACAAACAAGAAAAAGTGAAAAACACAAATGGGTTATACCAAACGAGACGTCCTGGTTTGAGTCCGAAAAGTCCAGATGTATGGTTTTGAGTCCCAAAAAGTCCAGATGTACTAGTTGGAAATTGAGGCTCAGATCTACAAAAAATGGGGCAAAGAGAATCCGACAATGCCATCGCTGCAAAAGAACCGGTTGCATGTGAGAGAAGCCTCGATCACAAACCATCCAGGCTGGCCCTGCCAAGATAGGGGTCGAATTGTCTCCACGCCCCGAATATTATCCCAGGTTAGCAATATCATCACTGCCTCTAGAGAAATGGTAACTTTTCCATATATAGCCTGTTTGGACAATTTCAAACAATTTTTGACAAACTAACACTGAGATCAAAGGATGTTTAGATTAAGCTCAGAGAAATCAGAAAGCAGTACTAGTATTTCTGAAGAGGGTTGTTGGTTTGGTTGATGGAGAAATCATAGGCCAAGCAGCAGGGGCAACCACCCTCACAAGAATTCCCTTTTTCTCTCTGTTGGCCTCATTCTTCTACTGGACTGAACCTCCATTTTTCCTATTCAGAGAACGAAATCCATTCAAGACCATCAAATGCCGTAAAACTTTTAGGGCTCAAATTTTGCTGTTCTATGAACTATGCAGAGAGAAAGCATCACAGGCCATGGCTGCAGACACCGGTTTGCAAATGATGCCATACCGGGTAACCCCGCCAAGACACGGGTTGGATTTTCTCAGTTATTATGCTCAGATTAGCAATATCATCACTGCCTCTTCTGGAAAATGTTAACTTTTTCCATAAGAGCCCATTTGGACAACTTCGGAAAGGTGTGTCTAATAGACACAGTTTGACTCGAGTTCAGGTGGTCAATAGAACCACCATTGGTTCAGCTGTCCAAAGGAAAAAATTTGACAAGTTTGAGGGGCCATTGCTGTATTCAGCCATTTCAGAAAGACTTGAGGCTCAGATAAGTATTGATCTCAGGCAATGAGTTCTTTGACACTACCATGGCTGCAACCCCTAAAATACAGGTCGCCCCGCCAAGATACAGGCCTAAAACTACAATGCCAGGTTCCGTATGCTTAATAAAAATCAATCATCACAGCCCCGTTATTTTCCTTTTCAATTTCATTGTTGTATGTTACTGCTGTTGCTTTGCTATAGAATGCAAACTGTGAGGAACATAGCGTAACAGTAACAGAAAACCGAGAGAAAATGAACAAAATGGTCCTAAATGTACGAGGTTTAATTAAACAAACACAAATATAAACAACATCAGCTGTTTTTTGAAAAATGCAAAGAGAAAGGGACACACGCCACGGCTGCAGACACCGGTTTGCAGATGATTGACATACACAGATTGTCCCGCCAAGATACGGGTCGAATTTTCTCAATAAAGTAGATATAGCACAGAAAGAAGAAGAATTAACCTAAATAGCCGCCCATCCAACCGCTTAAACTAAAAATAGCTGGTGATGTACAATCCATGTGTAATATGTGTATAACCATGTATGAATCCGACTGACTATTTGGGTAAAGATCCGCAGAAAGAAAAAGCTCACACATTGTAGAACAATACTTTACACAGAAAAGAGGCTCAGATTCGCCATAAATCTATCAGAAAAACAGTTAATCCGCCATGGCTGCAAGAAACAGACACCTTTGTGAGAGAGCAAATAAGAACTCACCTCACAAACTCCCCTGTGTTTGCCTAGCCAAGATGCGAATCAGCTCAACAATCTGACTTTCAAGCTTCCTGGAAAACATCATCATAGCCTCATTCACAAAGTCTAGGGTACTGGGATCCAAGTACAAAAAGATTTCTCTAGACAAGTTTAGGGGCAAACTAACTGACAAATCATGCATTTGGCCTTTTCCTTATTACTACCACAACCATGGCTATCATCAATTCATCATTATCCTCAACACCATAATTGGCTTTTTGCTGATGAAAGGGCTGTTAATCTTTCTCTTGCAACAAAGCCATAGGCAAACTTATTGGCTAAACTGAACTTCCAAGAAAGAGAATAACCACCCTTAGAAATCTCAAGCTTCTCGAGTTCCATAAAGAGCCTCATTCTTTAAATACAAAAAGATATTCGGGAGGCTCAGATTCACCTTCCAAGAAAGAACATGAATAGAATGACAGAAAACACACAAACATTGTAAGAACTATGGCTTAGATCTCTGCTTTGGAGCAGAGTGGCGATGTGACACCATTTGGCTGCAACATTAGTGGGATATACTTAGTCAAGATAGAAGTTGGATTGCGTCCATGCTCTGGTACTACACAAATAAATAAACACACACACATAGTAAGCATTTTGAATGCTGCAAATTCAAATGGAAAATTTGATGCATACGCAGAAACAAAAACCTCTTGACTTTGAGACAACTATAATCACCTTAAGCATAATTCTGTGAGCTTCACTGTGAAATGCAATATATTGTTCAATCAGAAGGCAAAGAGATATTTACCATAAGAAGCAGGGCCCTTTGATAAAATCAAGCTCCCTGTTGCCTCATTATCTAGATTCAATTCAAAAATATTTCTCCATTCAGATCAAGCGCAGTATCTATTTCGCAGTATCTATTTCCATCGTAGCATTAGACTTCATCTGATTGTCATCTGTGTTTCTCAGAGTACAGAGAAAATGAAACGGCTAGGGTGCAATCCTGCAACTGTAGCGATAGATTCATCAACAACTTTGATTTATACAGCAGTAGTGTAAGTAGGAGAAGGAAAAGAAGAAATGGAATAGTGCAAGCATAGAATAGTTATCATTTCAAGCCAGAGTTGGATTACAAAAACAACAACCTTTCAATTCAAGAGCGCTGGTAAACAGACAAAGAATTTAACAAGACGAGCCGCTCAAATAAATATAGGAACAGGCAAAAGGAGATTCAGGAAGCTGCCATGGCTGCAATTCCAGTAACATATAGATCACCCAGCCAAGATACAGGCTTCTTCAATGCAAATTCACAATTTAGTAAAATCTGCTTATGCAACTTGTCATCCAATATTTCCGCTAGCAACATGATGAATAAGGCAAAAGAAATGAGGAACTATAAAGCAACATCATTTGAGAAGCGAAAAACCAAAGTTCGATGATATATGGCATGCATTAAGTACATCATATGCTAAGGGCGAGGAGCAGATCATAAAATGATCAGACGTTTAAATGTAAAGAACAATATAAATGCCTATTGATTGAAGGTGAGAAAGAGAACCAGTTTGCTGATGGAGAATAACTTACAGAGAAGTTAGAAAATGAAAAGGAAGGTAGAAATCATATATTGGGTCTCTTTCACATACCATCAGTTGTATTAAACTATCTTGCTTTTGGTTTTGGAAAACATGTCAACCTATCTGGGATACATTCTTCATTTAGAAAGGACGAAAATCTAATCAATCTATCAATTTACCTTACTGCCAAATTAGATGGTTATTCCACTCTATCCTCAATTATCAAAGCTAGTCAGCTAGTCAACTGCAGAAAAAATCTAGCAAAAAATACCAAAAATGAGATCTTTTAAGCAAGACAGCAAGTCACTATCGCCATTTCACGGAAACAATTTGAAATAGAAAGGGTTAAGTGCAAGCAGAAATACCAAATATTCCACACATTTTAGGCTCAGATCTTGTTCAAGTCTCACTCAGTCTTTCAACACCGTATTGGCTGCAAACCTTTAGCATGTTAAAATTAGCCAGGTCGCCCTGCCAAGCTACGGCACAAATTATCTGAATGCTTCATTGCATTTTCTAAGAAGAATGTCATCATAGCCCCATCGTTTATTTATTTATTTATCATTTTCTCCACACTTCTTCTCATCTGACTTGGTTCGCATGGTGTAGCTCAGTTGGTTAAAGCGTGTGGCTATTATCCACAAGGTCTAAGGTTCAATACCTTCCTATGGCATTTCCAATCATTTATGTCCAGGGATTGAGCATAGTTGATAGATTGATTTGTTTACATGGAACCAGAAATTTTTTTCTAATCCACATATCTATTTGTCAACTGCAGTCAATGAGAAAGCGAAGTGCTTTTGATATTTGAAATCATGGGCTTACCAGAGAAGAAAAGTATCCATCTTCTCTGGCACCTCATTCTTTTGGTCTGAAGCTTGAGCTAAAATTTGGATGAAACATTAATATATTTCAAAGAACAAGAGGACCCGGGTTCGATTACAAGAAATTTGAGGCTCGGATCTGCATTTTGATCAGGCAAAGAGAAGGCAACCACGCCATGGTTGCAAAACCCATCCATTTGCCAAGCCAAGATACAGGTTGGATTGTCTCAATGCCCGATTTTGTCAGCCCAGCAATTGAACATCATCATTGCCTCTATTACTCAAAATGGGGAAAAAGAAATGTGCCAAAAAACACATACACAGACACAAGTTTATGGCTGAAGCTACGGATTGACAACATACGGAGATTAACGCATGTTCTTACATGATCAGAGTGGCCTTTCTGAGTATTTCATGAACAAAGGCTGTTTGTTTAGCTGCTAAAGAAAATCATTGGCACAAACAGAGAGGGGCACCCACCCTTAGGAGAAAATCCCTTCCCTCTGTTAGCCTCAATTCTCTCTCTAGGCTGACTTGTCATGGTGCAATATAGCGCGTCAGACTCCAGATCAGAAGGTTGCGTGTTCGATTCACATTGGGTTCAAATTCCAGATCCATTAAGGCCCCAAACATTTTATATTAGACTGATATGAGCTTAGATGAAGTGGCATTTAAAATAGCCAACCCCGATTTGCTTGGGATTGAGGCTCAGTTGTTGTTGTTGTATGCCAAAGACACCCTAAGAGAAAATTTGAGGCTCAGATCTGTTGAGGAAGATAAGATAATAGAATGAGGACATTGTCATGGCTGCAAACACCGGTTGCATGACACAAAAATCACTTGCCATTGGGGTTGCTCCCCAAAGATATATGTCCATTGTTTTCTTTTTGATTCATTTGGAGAAAGAAGTCACTGTCGTGGCTGCAATTCCAGTAACATTAGATTGCCCAGCCAAGATACAGTTTCATTAGATCCCAAGCCTGACTTAAGATATTTTTTGTCAGCCCGCTATGTTGACAGGTGGTAGTGGAGTTAGCAACTAAGAAGCAGTAGAAGATGGCAACAATGATATACACCCCAATATGACCTCCATTTTACATCTTACCATTGGGAGGTCCAGCTAATTTCTCAAGCATACCTTTCTGGGCCTTTCATGCTAATGACAATGTAAAGAACACACAAATTTCTAATCAAGAAGACCAGTTAGAGCAACCTTTATTTCCTTCTAGCAATGGAGAGGTTAAACAAGAAGCCAATGTGAACTTAAAGCAGGCTTAAGCCACTGAATTCAAGTCCAACATCTTTATGTCTTTCACTTTCCTTTAGATTTCGGTTTGAAGAAAAAGCAGCAGCTTTCTATTTATATATCTATCTTTCAACCACATTCACTGACATAGCAAAGTGCTTTTGGATTGAAATCTCTAAGAGAAAAGGTACCCATCTTAATGTGATAACTCATTTGTTCGATCTTTAGCTAGAGTTAGAATTTGGAGCAAACGTTATAGATTTCAAAGCTCAAGAGGTCCCAAGTTCGATTCCCAGAAATCTGAGGCTCAGATATTGCATTTTACTTGGACAAAGAGAAGGCCGCCACGCCACGGCTGCAAAATCACCGGTTGCATGCAAATGAGAGAGCCTCAATTGCATGCCATCCGTGAATTTGCCAGGCCAAGATACGGGTCGGATTTTCCTCGATGCCCGATTTTGTTAGCCCAGACAGTGCATATTATCATCACTGCCTCACGAAAGGCTATTTGTGCAAATTCCCCGAAAACACACAGACTGAGATCTATGATTGAAGCAGTAGATTGAAGAAAATCCATGCATATGCTTCAATGATTATAGCTGTTGTTTCTGTGTATTTCATGAACAATGGCTTTCGTTTAGCAGCTAAAGAAAATCATTGGCACAAAAGAGAGGGGCAACTACTGTTAGAAGAGAATCATTTCCCTCTATTAACCTCATTTCTCTTCCCGAGAAGACTTATTGGAAAATTTCCCAATTTATCTTTTCTCATATGAATACATTAGTAACCAAATACTGATTTCATCATGAAAAATATTTTCCGTCGTACCAAAGACACCCTTTTAAACAACAATACAATACAATAGGTAACAACCATCCAAACAAGCTATAAGAGTAAATTGAGGCTCAGATTTGTTGATAAAACAAGAGAATGAAGACATCACCATGGCTGCAAACACCAGTAGCCATCCGGGTTGCCCCGCCAAGATACAGGTCCCTTTATTTCTCTTGCCCCATTGATTTGCTTAGAGAAAGAAGAGAAGAAAGTATCATCTCAGCCTCAGAACTCCCTCCCTCCCTCTCTCTCTCTCTCTCTTCTTTGTGAGGAGTTGTAGACATGAGTTTAGTTCAACTCCTTAACATAAAGGACCATTTGAGTGAAAAAATTAAACCTTTGCTTCAATTTGAATACTATAGTTTCTCTTTACTTTGCAGTTGGAAGCAAAGGTTGTTTGAAATTCATAGGGCTGTTTGATTCATTTTTCTAGAAGGTCACTGGAGTTGCAGAGAGGGGCAACCACGCTTGTAAAATCCCTCCTCTCTGCAAGCCTCCTCTCTTCTCCCTGCGGTTTTGTGTCTGCTTATTGCTCATCTAAAAGTTAGTCTTTTAAAGCAGCAAAACATTTAAAAGGCTGTTGATTCTTTTTTTTCCTATGTTAAGTCACCGGAGGCTCAGATTAGCTTTTTCTCAAACATAAGCTAAACCCTGCCATGGCTGCAAACTTGAGAAGCCTTAAGCTGCCACGCCACGATACAGCAAAGCTCAACCATCTGATGAGTAAAGAATAAATATCTTCACTGCCTCATTTGAACTTATTCGCTAAAGAATGGTCTGAAAAGGGGGAAATTTTGAGTGCTCATTGGCTACTGAGAATGCCAGAGAGGAGTAACCACTCAAAGAACTCCCGAAAACTCTCTGAATTCAGCAGACTACAGTTTCCTCCATATCAGGTAAAATTATGATAGAGAATTGAGGTTCAGATCTGTATTTATACTTTGGCAAAGAAAGTACAGCCACGCCATGGCGGCAATACCGTCAGTTGCACGCAACAAAATCACAAGCATCCGGGTCATTGCCCCGCCAAGATATGGGTTGGGTCTCTCTATGCTCAATGACTAGCTCAGGATGATAGATTGAAATATCATCACTGCCTTGATAAGGGACTATTTTGCACTTTTTGTAATAAAATAGTATGTAAATGACTCTTCGGGACAAGTTTGGGGATAATTTTGTATTTTTCCTATGTCGCATCAATGGATATAACAGGCTCAGGCTTTAATTTAGTAAGGCATTGGGTTTTATCAGAAACTGCAATGGCTGCAACTTCTCCGGGTTACACCGCCAAGATACAGTTCTTATAGTTTCAATGCCCACTCAAATTGCTCAAGAAAAGCTTTGTCTTCAAGGCCACCGTGATTCTCCCTGTTCTTATTTTTTGTTGTTTGGTAATTTGGTTCATAAAGCAAATGAGAGTATATCGGAAAGCTTTAAGGGAGGGGTAAGGTCTACGTACACACTCCACTTGTGAGATTATACCGGATCTTTTGTTGTTGTTGTTGTTGGTTCATAAAGCAGCACGGCAGCAGCAAGAAGAGAAACATCATATGCAACAGCAACAAAAAACAACATAGGTACATAGTGATAAATGGACCTTGGGTCTAACTCAACCCCAAAAGCTAGCTTATGAGATGAGGATTGTCCAAGACCATATAAGGAGACCAAAGACCTCAAATTCCACCGATGTGGGACAAAAACACACCCCCTCACGCCCAGGCCTGCACTCTGGAGCGTGCCTCAACATCGGTAACAATAATTGGGATGGGTCTGGCTCTGATACCATGATAAATGGACCTTGGGCCTAACTCAACCCCAATAGCTAGCTTATGAGATGAGGATTGTGCAAGACCATATAAGGAGACCAAAGACCTCAAATTCCACCGATGTGGGACAACTCAACACATAGAAAAGATCCATTTTACACGCATACCACATTTTTCAAAGCACCAGACATCCTGAGTTTGATTTCAGAAATTTGAGGCTCAGATACTGCATTTTGCTTGGATAAAGTGAAGGCAACTACGCCATGGCTGCAAAATCACCAGTTGCATGCACAACAAGGGATTTGCCAGGCCAAGATACGGGTTGGCTTGTCCACAATACCCAATTTTGTTAGCCCAGAAAGTGAAACGTTATTATCATCACTGCCTCTTTTTGTAAAATTATTCCAAAGGAGGAAAAGGAAACACACGCACATAGTGGTTCGTTACTAAAGCGGTAGACTGAAGAAGCATATGTTGTTTCCCAGCATTTCATGAACAAGGGTTGTTGGTTTAGTAGCTACAGGAAATCACTGGCACAACAGAGAGGGGCAACCACCCTCAACAGAAAATCCCTTCCCTCTGTTGGCCTAATTTCTCTTTCTGGGCAGACTCTTTTAAGAAAAATTCTTGGCTCTCACCTGAAAAGTTGCGAAATTTCTTGTTCTCAAGTTATTGTTAGTAACCAAAGACTGATCTCAACATGAAAAATATGTTTCCCAGCATACCAAAGACGCCTTTTTAAAATAACAATACAATACAATGGGTAACAACCATCCAAACAAGCTATAAGAGTAAAGAGGCTCAGATCTGTTGATAAGACAAGAGAATGAAGACATTGCCATAGCTGCAAACACCGGTTCCATGACAGAGATCACTTGCCATCCGGGTTGCCCCACCAGATACAGGTCACTTTTAATTTTCTTGCCCCATTGATTTGCTCAAAGAAATAAGAGAAGGCAGTATCATCACAGCCTCAGAATTCTCTCACTTCTGCTTAACAGCTCAACTCCTTAACATAAAGGACCATTTGAGGCAAAAACCTACAACAGGGTGTGAATAATTTTTCCCTGAGATTTAAAGGGATGTTTTGTTCTTTGCTTCTTTTTTTTTTTTTGGGTTGAAAAGTCACTGGAGTTGCAGAGAGGGAAATCACCGTTTTGTAAAATTCCTCCTGTCTTTTCTCTGAGTTTTTTAACAGCCTAGCCTGTTCCGGACATTTTTTGGCTACTATAGCGAAATGCTGTTATAGAGAACACATATTATAACACATGAAAAATTGGTTCCAAAGAAAACTCGGCCGTTATAGTGAAGTGTTGAGAAGTTTGACTGTATAATTACTGCTTGAAAAAAGTAAATAGTGAATATGGCCGGCTATTTGTGTAAAGATCCCAACATTTAAAGGGCTGTTTGAGTCTCTTTATTTTCATATGAGAAGTCAATGGAGGCTCAGATTAGCCTTTTCTCAAACATAAGCTAAGCCCTGCCATGGCTGCAAGCTTAAGAAGCCTTAAGCTGCCACGCCAAGACACAGCAAAGCTCAACCATCTGATGAGTAAAGAATGAAATCTTCACTGCCTCATTTGAACTTATTTGCTAAGAGTTGTTCGAGAAAGGGAAAATTTTGAGTGATCATTGGCTGCTCAGAATGCCAGAGAGGGGAAACCACTCAAAGAACTCCCCAAAACTCTCTGAATCCAGCAGCCTTAGATTGACTGAAACCGTTTCCTCCACATCAAGTAAACCAAAAGTAAGATTATGGGAGAGAATTGAGGCTTAGATCTGTATTTATGCTTAGGCAAAAAAAGTCCAGCCCAGCCATGGCTGCAAATACCTCGAGTTGCACGCAATAAAATTACAAGCATCGGTGGCATTGCCCCGCCAAGATACGGGTCGGGTACTCTCTATGCTCAATGACTAGCTAAGGATGGTAGATCGAAAGATCATCACCGTCTCGATAAGGGAAAATTTTGAGATTTTTCTCGTGAAGTTAAGTAAGTAAATGACTTTTCGGGACAAGTTTGGGGGTAATTTGTGTAGTTTCCCCATGTCGCATCATGTACATAAGGAGGCTCAGATTTCAATTTCATTGGGCATTGGGTTTTATCAGAAACTGCCATGGCTGCAACCTCATCGGGTTACCCCACCAAGATACAACTCTTATCATCTCAATGCCTAACTCAAATTGCTCTAGAAAATCTTTTACCTTCACAGCCACCATAATTCACCCTGTTTCATACAAAAAAAAGATCCATTTTTTAACGCATATACTGCATTTTTATGCCATTTTTACAAAGATTTCTTGATGTTTGGTTAATAAAACAGCACAACAGCAGCAAGAAGAGAAACAGAAGATACAATAGCAACAGAAACAACAAGGGTATATTAAGAAAATGCATCTTTTGGCGCATATACCACATTTTTATGCCACTTTTGACAATGATTTCTTGCTGTTTGGTTCATAAAACAGCACAACAGCAGCAAACAAAGAAGCAGAAGATGCGACAGCAGCAAAAACAACATGGGTAAATTAAAAATATCCAATTATCAACGCATATACCACATGTCTATGCCATTATTTACAGTAATTTCTTGCTGTTAGATTCATAAAACAGCACATCAGCTGCAAGAAGAGAAACAGACAAAAACAATGCGAGTATATATAAAGATCCAATGTTTAATGCATATACCGCATTTTTTATGCCATTTTTCAGACATATTTAGGTTTCCCTGCCAACATACAAGTCTGTAACCATAATATCCAATTCCATTTTCTCTAAAAATCATCATGAAAGCCCCATTATCATCACTGCCTCTTTTGCAAAATTACTCAAAATCAGGAAAAAATAAACACACAGACAGTAGTTTCATAAATCAAGAATTACTTGGGCCTTTCAGCTAAAAAGTCTACACACACACACTAGTTTCATAAATCAAGACTTGCTCACGCCTTTCATCTAAAAAATCTACACAGGCACACACATACTAGTTTCATAAATCAAGACTTACACAAGCCTTTCAGCTAAAAAATCTCCACACACACACACACACATTTCTTAATCAAGACTTACACAGGCATTTCAGCTAAAAAGACTCCACACATGCACTAGTTTCTTAAATCAAGACTTACACAAGCATTTCAGCTAAAAAGACTCCACACATGCACTAGTTTCTTAAATCAAGACTTACACAGGTTGCTAAAAAGTCTCCACACACACACACTGGTTTCTTAAATCAAGATTTACACAGGCCTTTCAGCTAAAGTCTCCACACACACACAGTGAGTCTTATAGTTCATAGCTTCTGTTTATGAGTATTTCATGAACAAGGGCTGTTGGTTTAGTAGCTACAGAAAATCAGTAGCACAAACAGTTTTTCTGCAAAATCCTTGGTTTTCACCTAAAAAGTTCCCAGCCTTCTTCTTAGAGGATAAATTAGTAACCAATTACTGATTTCATCATGCAAAATATTTTTCATCATATAACTAAGACACCCTTTTAACAATAACAATAAAATACAAGCAATTAAGAGTAAAATTGAGGCTCAGATCTGAAAATAAGACAAGAAAATGCAATTTGATTCTCACAAACGAGAAGAAATAACATCACTCACAGGTTACATCCTCAGAACACACACTCGAGCTCAGAGCTTTTGCGTCTGCTTATTGTTTGTCTCGAAATCAGTCTTGTAAAGCAGCAATGTTTTTACTTTTGCCCTCTGTTGAGTGCTTATTTACTACTTGCTATTGGGATAAGTCTAGCCTCGTACATATCGAAATGGAAGGGTATTTTGGTCTAAATAAGTAGGAGAACATGAGATTATTAAATCCAGTTTGGTTCAGTGAAATCTTTTTTATGTCGTATTGTGTAATTCATTTCGAGTGTTATTTTAGCTTAGGACCATTTAAATTTGCACCTATTTTTCAATTCCATAAATAAAATTATGTGTTTCTCATTTAAACATCTCCACTTATACGAAGTTGTCACGGACAAGCCACATGCAGGAAAACTTGTAGTATGATTCTGGCCGAGCTTTCTTGAGGTATCTAATAACCTTGCTTCTGTTCGCCATTGGCGCACTTCTCCTAACTATTGCCCATTTATTCTGGAATAATCTTTTTAGGAAGAATAATTTTATATATTTTTGCCAAATTCTTCTATTATTAAGTACGGGTAGTACCATTTCGATGTGTTTCAATTCTTTCGAACAAGAGAAGTTTGATGTTTTTGAATTTATTGTATTAATTCCACTTCCTACTCGCGGTATGCTCTTTATGATCTCGGCTTATGATTCAATTGTCATGTATTTAATTATTGAGCCTTAAAGTTTATGTTTTCATGTGATCGCTATAATTTTAAATGCCTTTAATTATTGCCCGTACTTATGTGACAATAATATAACTGACGTGACAAAAATCGTGCTAATCACACGTGTGAAACGCGTGTATATAATGAATATGATATAAAAAATTCTTAAAATTACAAATAATAAATAAATGAAGGAAAAGCAAAAATTGAAAATAACAAAAGAAGGAAAAAGATCCTTTCCAGCTACTTTGGAGCCCTCCCCCACCCCCGACCCCTTTCTCCCCCCCGGGCTCCCTTTCTTCCGCCACCATCCCCACTCCCATTTCTTCATCTTCCTCTTGACTAAAGTACGACTCATAAGCGACATTGATATCTTCGTCATCGCCAAAGTCTTCAGAAGTAGGAGACGGATCAGAAGTTCCTTCTTCTAAAATGGAGTAAAGCTTATCTTCAGCTTGTTAGCTGATTTCAAGAAGATTAATCTTCTTCATTTTATTTCTGGATTTGCAAGCACTTGCTCTGTGCCCGAGGTTTTCACAATCCCAACAAACGTCTGCACGAAGTTTTTGAAGATTTATGACGATAGGATTTTTTTTCTTTTCAAATTATTCCTCTCCCCCCTTCCTTTTCTTGAAAAACCAGCTTCAAAAGTATCATCATCACCATTTTCATCACTGCCACCTCAAATACCACTCTCAACCATTAGTATTTAGACCACACTTTTGCTATAAGATACAAATGGATCGCCAGAACAGATGAGCGGAATAAGGATGCTAGCAAATTCGAAATTGAGGAAAGAAATATAAGGATCGGTCGGAATAGTCATCCTAGAAATTTTTTTTCTTTTTTTGATGGGTAGAGATGGTTTAAAATTTGCTCAACCCTACAAACTACTCCGGCGAGTTTGTTGGTGCCGGCAAAACTTCTTGCACGGGCTTATACAATTCCAAGGGATCTGGGATCAGTCTCTGAAGGGAATATAACAAAAAAATAATATTTTTTTTTCTAAATGAGAAGGAATCAGAGAGTTGGCAACACTTTGCAGAAACTTTCGACGAGACACTAACCGGAATAGTGACATTGACGATGATACAACTGAAGAAGAATAGTGGGAATTGATGGAAATACTCATGCAAGACCTTCAGTCACTCCTATTAATGAATTTTCACTGGTTTTTTTTAACTGATTTGTGGGGGGGAGGGGCGGGGGGTTGGAGTGGAGGAAGCAAGTGTTCATAGTGGAAGATATTGGTGGCCACCCGAAGAAGAAGAGACAGAAATTTTTTATCCATATTTTTTGATAAAATGGTTAACTATATATTGGACTCACAAATTATACGTGTCAAACAATAATAGGCGAACAATGTAATGTGTTTGTATTGGGTCAAATATGATCGATATCTGTATTGGGTCAAATATGATCGACGGCTCGAGAAGGGTCGAGGCCGGATACGATACGAGATCGGGTTGCCTCGACCCGAGGTCAGCAAGTCGAGCACGAAATTGGAGCAACCGAAACAAAGTGACCGATGTTGACCGGCCAAAAGCACATCTCGTAACAGAAGGTCAGTTTCAACCGGATATTTCGTGGATTCCTGGTATCTCGCTAAATATCTCAACCGTTACGTTAAGCCACCATTTTAGGATATTCCATCCCGTAATTAAAGGGATTTACCCTGTAATTAGACTTTTACCATGCTTAGGACTCTTTTATCTAACTATAAGAAGGGCATTCGACCTCTATTGTAATACACAAGACTGACAAGAGATAATATCAGAAATTGTACTGTTCATTGCTATTGTTCATCAAACTTTGTCTATCTTTTATATTTTCCTCAACAGCTACGCAATCACTGTGGTTTGATTACTCCTTTTTTATCTGTTATATTTCTAAGTTATTTGCATTATATTTTACATTGTATCTAATTGATTCGCGCATACTTAGCACTACGAACAAATTCAATTGTTACTCGATTTTAAGGGTAAACAGTGTTAGACTCACAAATTATACGTGTCAAGCAATAATAGGCGAACAATGTAATGTGTCAATTATGTCAAAGCAATTGATGCACATGCTCAATTCGAGGTGCTTATTTTTTTTTGTACTTTTATCATCTTTAGGTGTTCAAATGGGAAACTTAAGTTCATTTACCGGGTTGAATAATGGGTGCAATCCGGAGGCTATTTTATTTTTTAATTGTACATTATCTTCGATCATACTAATTAACAATAAAAATTTACCATACTAACTTTCGTGATCTCTTTAATTTATTCATTGAAAATATAATAAATATTTCGAGACTCTTTACTCCAATAACAACTTTGAAAAAATATCTGAAAAGTCAAATACTCAAATATTGTGAACCATAAAAAAAGGCCATAAAACTAATTGAAGTGGACCAGAAGGAGTACGGTCTTTTCTATAGAAATAGGTGAAAATAACACATAAGCTCTGTAAATATAATATAGTAATATTTTCTATGGACATTTTCTTTTAGTGAAACTGTTTTTTTTTTTTTTTTTTTTTTTGGTTTAAAGGGCTACTTTATATTAACTAAACATGCATTATAGGGAGCGCCTGCGCTTGAGCAGAACCATAAAAGGTCCTAGTAAATCTACTATCGGCACTAGTGTGCCTTGGTAGACAATGATAAGTATTATAGCTAATATTTCTGGCAGGCTCATTAACTAGGATTGTGCTGGAGCCTGTGCTTGTGGAAGGCACGTCCAACCAGGACGGATCTACAATTAGTGTTTCGGGTACTCGAGCACCAATTAATCTCGACTCGGAGTATATATAGTTATATAGAGAATTTAAAAAAAAGGATATAATAAATTAGCAAGCACCTAGGTAACAGAGAGCTAGGTGGGTGCTTTGGTTTATGATGGGTGCTGGAGCACTGTAAAAGCCAAAGGGTGAGCCGGTGAGGGATCGAATCTCACTCCTTGCAAGTTTTTTTCCCTCAATTTTTTCTTATATTATCAAGCATTTTCTTTTGCCCAATCATGAGGTTCTCTTTTTGTTCTTTTCAGTCTTCACTAGCGACTTTTTTGAGCCAATATTACTTTTATTTTTTTGCTTCTGACATTGTTTTATGAGGTCCTCTTTTTATTCTTTTCAGTTTTCACTAACGAATTTTGAGCCAATACTATTTTTATTCTTTTGCTTCTGACTTTGTTTTATCTTCTTTTTATCTAATTAATTATAGCATAGAAAGAAAAAGAAAATTTGCTTTAGAAAAGCAAAGAATCCTTCCCGAACCGCAAAATCCACAGATCTTTTTCTTGCTAATTGTGTTATCCATCACAGTTGCACGGCGTCTATAATATTAATATCATGATTTTCTAATTAAATTTTTTTCCATTGTATTTAAATAGTTGCATACTTATATGATGGGATTGATAGTAACTTTACGTCAAGAAAAGTTAAGCACCCAGAAAACTAAAATCCTGAATCCGCTACTGCGTCCAACAGTGTACAAAAAGTTTGTGTTGATCCACGCATTGTGGGATTCTTTATACTAGTCATCGTAAGTGTCATTTGGCCCTGCTTGTCTTCCATAAGTTGCTGCCAAATGAAATGTGGAGGATTTGCCAAAAAGGTGATGGTTCTTCCCGTCAATTCCATTCCAAAATGTGCTAATTGATTCGCTACCATATTTTGCTCCCTGTATGTGCGCGGTACTGGTGGATTGCTCAGTCTCTAGATCAAAAATCTGCAATCAGTTAGCATGGGTGAGTACATTATGAGAGGTTTTGCGAAGCATTTTTATTACCTCTTGTGCATCCATGTGGATTTCCAGTGGAGTTAGGTTGCAGGGGCGGATCTACATGTAGTGTTTCGGGTGCTCGAGCACCCATTAACCTCGACTCGGAGTACGTATAGTTATATAGAGAATTTAAGAAAAATAATATAATAAATCAGCAAGCACCTAGGTAATAGAGAGCTAGGTGGGTGCTTTGGTTTATGATGGGTGCTGGAGCACTGTAAAAGCCAAAGGGTGAGGGATTGAATCTCACTCCTTGCAAGTTTTTTTCCCTCAACTTTTTCTTATATTATCAAGCATTTTCTTTTGCCCCAATCATGAGGTCCTCTTTTTGTTCTTTTCAGTCTTCACTAGCGACTTTTTTGAGCCAATATTACTTTTATTTTTTTGCTTCTGACTTTGTTTTATGAGGTCCTCTTTTTATTCTTTTCAGTTTTTACTAGCGAATTTTTTGAGCCAATACTACTTTTATTCTTTTGCTTCTGACTTTGTTTTATCTTTTTTTTTTTGCTTTTCTTTTCTTACTTTATCTAATTAATTATAGCAAAGAAAGAAAAAGAAAATTTGCTTTAGAAAAGCAAAGAATCCTTCCCGAACCGCAAAATCCACAGATCTTTTTCTTGCTAATTGTGTTATCCATCACAGTTGCACGGTGTCTATAATATTAATATCATGATTTTCTAATTAATTTTTTTTTCATTGTATTTAAATAGTTGCATACTTATATGATGGGATTGGTAGTAACTTTACGTCAAGAAAAGTTAAGCACCCACGAAACTAAAATCCTGGATCCGCCACTGCGTCCAACAGTGTACAAAAAGTTTGTGTTGATCCATGCATTGTGGGATTGTTTATACTAGTCATCCTAAGTGTTATATGGCCCTGCTTGTCTTCCATAAGTTGCTGCCAAATGAATGTGGAGGATTTGCCAAAAAAGGTGATGGTTCTTCCCGTCAATTCCATTCCAAAATGTGCTAATTGATTCGCTATCATATTTTGCTCCCTGTATTTGTGCGGTATTGGTGGATTGCTCAGTCTCTGGATCAGAAATCTGCAATCAGTTAGCATGAGTGAGTACATTATGAGAGGTTTGCGAAGCATTTTTATTACCTCTTGTGCATCCATGTGGATTTCCAATGGAGTTAGGTTGTGCGTGACTCCAATTTGAAATCTACGTAGCAATGCTAGAAGTTCGATATCGATAACATTGGTTATTGGGTGTGTCCTGCATTTTTTTTTTTTTTGTGGTAAATATCAGTTTATTGATTAGTAATTAGTAAGATGTACAGAGACGGAGGGGGACATAAACCTTACCTCCCCAAAAAAGTACATGTACCTAGTCATTGTAAAGTTTGTACTAGAGGTACCAAGAAAATGATAGATGGTTAGATGATATATGATCCTCCACACTTGGTGATTTAATGCATCTAAGTGTGTAGGATATGTCCGACCTAAGTTGATGTAATGACTATCTATCTTATAGAATTGATAAATAGTCATATGTATAAAAATGAAGTGAAATGTGTCTAGGTTGACTATACAAAATACTTTTGTTTCTAGTCCTGCTGAGTGAATGAGAGGGTTTCCTATTGTGCCATTGTGAAGTTTTTTTATCCAAAACTTGGAGTTCTCTGATAAGTGTGACTTGAGGCCTGAATGCGAACTGTGCTCCTTTGTTATCTCTGAATACGCTACCAAAGCCAGCGTATGGTTTTGTTTTGTTGACTGCCCCATCCGTGTTTAACCTAAAAATATCCATATGGGGGAGGGTTCCATTTGACGTACACAGGCAATTTAGTTCTCTTATGGGCTGAGGTGGTTGTTAGGTAGTGGTATTCATTAGCTAGTTGGTAAATTGTGTTAGGACAAGGTGAAAGGAATTAATTGTTGTAAAAGAATGGCATTTGTATATGGTTTGCCTTTATGGAGAATGAGTTGTTATCAGAGCCGGTGCCGGGCCGATGGTGGGGCAAATCCAGTGATGGGGCAAACCTCAGCGAGGACGCTGAGTCCCAAGGGGGAGTGAGTGTAAAGGCTTGCCTTAGGCAAATCCTACATTGGTATAGGCAAATCCCACATCGGTTGGAGAGGAGAACGAAGAGTGCCTTATAAGGGCTTGGATACCTCTCCCTTGTAGACGAGTTTTAAAACCGTGAGGGGCGAAGGTTCCAAAGCGGACAATTTCTACAAGCGGTGGCCTGGGCTGTTATAGTGGTAAATTGTGTTAGGACAAGGTGAAAGGAATTAATTGTTGTAAAGGAATGTCATTTGTATATGGTTTGCCTTTATGGAGAATGAGTTGTTAAGCCACACATGATTTGGAACTCCTACTGTTTTTATTGTTTGTATAAGGTTCCTTAATTTTAGATCTTGCCAGTATTGACTTGCATTTATACAATGTAATAATATGTGACTTATTGACTCCTCACATGTTTGGTAAATTGTGCACATATTAGAAGAAGCAATTGTTAACTTGTGTAGGTAAGCTTTTGTGTAGGCAATCGATTGTGTCTAATCAAACTTTAAAATTTTTTAAGTTTTGGCATTACGTGGAGACGCCAAATCCATCCATGATTATTTGGTCCCTGTGTTGATTTATTGAGCCCTTTTAAGCACGAGTTGACAGTGAAGTTAACCGTTGGAGTTAGACCACATACGAGAGTTCTCAGTGCAACGTGTGAAATGACTTAGTCAAGAGATCGATCTTAGGATACTGGCAAAGGAAGAAGGTGGATACTACTTTGATTCGCCTTTAGTGTTCCCGACCGCCTGCCTTTCGGCCTTAGCGTTCCAAACAACCAGTAGTGTGACCGATCTGTGTTCAAAACAACCGATGACGCTAGCGACGACTCGTGGGCCCCCCTAACGCCGAACAAAAAGGGAGTTGTTGCGTATAAAGGTATGTACTTGCTTTTTATTCCGTCAGCTATAGGTTTCGGTAAATCAAAGGATAGGTGGATGGGTTGGCTGTAATTAAGTTGAAGAACAGTAGCGATATTCAAATTAACTTCGTTACGATTTAAAGGCCCTTGAATAAGGCATATTGGTATTTGGAGCCACCCAATTACCGTAAAGAATCGTACATGGGTACCTCTTGTGACGTGCCAAAGTAATCCTTGATTTTTCAAAGTTGATTTTTTGACCCGAGTGCTAAGTGAATTGATCCAGCAAATCAATAAGTTTATGACAACTAATAGTGTTTATTTTCGAGGCCAATGTAATATCATCCGCAAAGAATAAGTGAGATATTTGTGGAGCTTTGGCGTTTAAGGTAATGGTTTTCCATCGAGTATAATCCACCGCATTCTTTATACTCCGAGATAACATTTTCATGCACATAATAAAAAAGTATGGCGATAGTGGGTCACCTTGCCTCATACTTCTAGTGGGTGTGAAGAAACTTGTGAGTGAACCATTTAAAAGTATTGCGGTAGAGGTTGTGGAGACACATGACATAATGAGAGGTATTATTGACGGAAATTAAAGTAGGTTAATATGTGGCGTATAAAGCTCCATTCTGTCGGTGCTTTTTCTAGGTCTACTTTAAGAAGCATGCTTGAGCATTTTGACCTAGAATTTCTAAAATGATTTAGTAATTCTTGAACGATTATTTAGGTAGAGGGTAAATTAGTTTAGTTTTTGAAGGATACTTAGTAAAATAAGATAACCTTATGATATAGTATGATGTATAGTTACTTCCGCTAAAACCTAAGTCTATGAGATTAGAATAGTTAAAACAATTAAGCATTAAGTCTGCTCTATTATTATTTAAAGTACAAACGCCAAACTTTTCATTTGAGCATAGAATGTCATTGAAGTCACCACCTACAATCCATGGACGTCATTAAATTTTGCCATAATACTTTCCTAGATGAGAATAATGTGATTGCATAAATAGCTGATAATAAAAAGGTGGACCTTGGGGACATACCAGAACCATGCATTGAATCTCCTGGTTTGTAACGACAATTTCAGTAACATTAACTAGAGTGTTAGTCCATAAAACTACTATGCCCCCCCTCATGTCCCTCTGCTTGTGCCTGTGAGAGATTTGTGAAGTCAATGTCATCCTTAAGTAGTGCATGCTCCATTAGGTGTTTTTCTAGGAGAACGACCAATGGTGGCTTGTAGTAAGTTAGCATGGATCGAAAATTCCTTCTGAACTCTGGAGATTGGGCACCCCTACAATTCTTGATGACAAAATTCATGGATTTACTACGTGGAGGTGGGTGTGTTGGGGTTGTTTCCTGCTTCACCAGGACTTGATTCTCCTTGTTGGTTGGCTGAGATGTCTCCCTGAGTGTTCGTGTGATCACCGCTGCAAATTTCCCGGCTTCTGGGTTCACTGTTGGTCTCAGTTTGATCAGGCACTTGGTCACTTCTGGTGGACTGTTGAGTAGTATATTTTTCGTATTGCTCCTGGAGGACGGAGATATGGCAATGTCCCTAGCCTCACTGGTTCTATTCTTGTTTCCCTCATTTCTTCCATAACTGCTACTATTTCCTGGGGTGTGAGTATTTCTTGATCTCTTGGGCTTGGAGGTTGTCGACTCGATGAGCTGGTTGAGGGAGGCGACATGGGCATTATGGGAGGTGACATGTGTATGTATTCGTGTATCGAGGGGATTTGGGACTGGGATGGTAGGTAAAAGAGAACACAATAAAGATCTGATGGTGGTACTGGTATATGCATGATATCACCGTAGCAGTGATGAACCTCGGAATAAGACAGAGTTGCCGAAAAATTGCTCGGCGACGAGATCTTTCTTAATTTTCTCACCGAAGCTCTGATACCATGTGAGAATGTACGGAAAAAAATCTATTTATTTACAATGATACAATGAGTCCTATATATGATATATATTCTACTCCTACTGCATATCGAACTAGAACATATTCTACTCCTACTGCATATCGAACTAGAACATATTCTACTCCTACTGCATACGGGACCAACATAACTATCTAACAGTAACCGCTCACACTCCAAGAAATAGGAAAAGCCCCAGTTTTTAGTAAAACTTGAATTGTATAAGGTAGTGATTCGCTCATCGTCCTTTGAGAGCTCGAGTGGAGTACCTACAAGTTGAGGATGGCTGAAGGGAAACCGCAAAGACAATCCATTTCAAATGATGAAACACAAATCTAAAAGTTAAAACGTTAGCCCAAGAGAACAAACTGCTTATTCTTAGAGGAGCATACCATGGAATCTTCGCGGAAGGAAAATGCCAAGTAGCCTGGAAGGGAACGGTGGAGGCGTAAGATTATCATTTCATCAAATTCTCATTATTGATGATTTAAGACTGAGCAATACAATCAGTTCCCACTTTTGAAACAATATGAAGTCAGTATAATGCACATAATGAATTGTGCTTTTGGCATCTTCGAAAATATGACCCAAACCAAACAATAGTCGTGAAGTAGGTAACCAAGAAAACTTAGTAAAATATCTAATTTTGACACGATCCATTAAGTAGCTGCATGTTAGATCCTGGACGAACATTGCTGCAATCTAATTCATATAGTCACTGAATTCTGCATTCTTAAAGTTATTAGAGGGCTTACATTTTGCATGAGCGGGTCATCTTCCCCAAGTACGCTTATGTTGATAACAAATCTTGCATTGAACTTCTTCGCTACCTTCTCCACCTTCATTCAATAGAAGATTCCAGTCAAAACGGATCAGCCAAAAAATGAACATAATAAAAAAGACATGACTCTAGGTCTTTTTAAAAAAAAAGGGGAACTAGGGCAACTTTTAGGAGCAGGGATAACTAATTCCCTCCTTTCAATTCACGGAAAGCTAAATATCCCGCTTTTTCCTTGAGGGGAGCCGAGATTTGAAATATGTGGGCGATCAGGGAACCACAGAAAATGAATCTGCTAATGAAACCGCTATGCACCTTGACTTTTGGCTGATCACACGTATTTCACCTTTACATCACAGCAAAAGAAATGAAGGAAGTCTTTGTCAAAAGAACAACGATTTAAGCCCATTTCAAAACGAATACTATATAAAATAAAAATAAAAAGTACAAGAAGTTCTCTAGATTTTCTGCTGACTTAGGACCTAATATAAACGTACTAACATGACTAAAATATGTTCCCAACTAATTGATATCAGATATATAATCTTTTTCTTCCATTGTGCCTATGTTTTGCTAAGTCTGCATGGATTTAAAGAGATTAAAGGTCTAAACAACCTCCTTCCTTATGATCTATCTCCTCCCCTTTTAACATCTTTGCTAACAATAGTTTCACACCTATGGTGCATCTGTAGGTCGACACATGACATGGCTAAACTATCTCAAGCGACCTTCTCTCATTTTATTGAATGTGATCCTTTCAAATCTTGTCTAATCTTGTATGAGCGCACCTCCAAATGACATATATGGAATTCTGAATTGTTCTTCCTCAGCCAAGTAATGCAAAAAGAATAGAAATCAGAGTTGCTAAATTCTTCTACTACAGACTGAACTAACTGGCTATCTTCACCAAACCAAAACTATAACTTAAAAACTATGTCCCAACAAGGAAAATTCAAAGGAAAATATTCCTTTTGACAAATAAAAAAAGAAAAAAAAATCAAGATTAATTAAGAAACTGACCTGCTTGAGAAGAAGGGCCTGTTCTTCAATAGGCCTAACACCACCAGTAACACTGATGAAATATATATCCATAGGTATTCTCATTTCCATTCCTTAAAATTGGCTTCTGATTTTGACACAAGTGGAGAACAAGATAAAGAGATAAACATAGAGAAACTTGAGTGACAAGTGTACAAACACATGATTTCTTCATCATTATCAAATGAAAACCAAAATTTTCTTTGTACTCGAAGTCTCAAGACTATGATTTTTGGCAGATCATTAGATTAATTAAATCCAAGAAACAGATCCCAGAAAACTCCTTATATTTTTGTAATAATAAAATTTAGACCAGTCAGAAAATTAGTGGCATTAGTGTTAGAGCTTGTTGCTTGTCTGACTGCACATGATGTACCACGTGCGATTTCCAGAGTCACAAGATAAGAATTTTGGTATGTAAACTTTTTGTAAACAACTTTAGAAACATTTTTGAAGTACTAAGTATGTTTTTGGAACACCTTTTTTGTTTAATACTTACTATAGTATATTGTTTAGCTAGAAATTTCATGGAGAACAGCATCTGGTATGGGGTGTTCAAGGAAAAACTGAAGAACCCAACAGTGTGTTCCTGTTCCAGAGAACGGCCATCCATTTAAGAGTCAAGACCATCAAATGGGTGTTCTATGAGCTTACGCAAAGAGAAAGCGACACATGACATGACTGCAGAAACTGACTAGCAAATGATGCCATACCAGGTCGCCCTAGATACAGAATAGGGGAAGTGCACAAATAGCCGCTTTTAGGACCCTATCTAAAGAGCAATTGGAAGTTGAGGCTCAGATCTGCTTGAAATGGGGCAAAGAGAAGGCAACAACACCATGTCTGCAAAAGAACCGGTTGCTTGTGAAAGAGAAGCCCCAATCACAAACCATCCGGATTTTCCATGCCAAGATACAGGTTGGATTTCTCCATGCCTCAGCCCAGATTAGCAAAATCATCACTGCCTCTTCTGGAAAATGTTAACTTTTCCAGAGCTCGAGTTCAGGTGATCAATAGAACCACCCATAGTCAGGTGTCGAAAAAATTTCCGGCAAGTTTGAGGGGCTGTCGATGTATTCAGCCATTTTAAAAAGACTTGAAGCTCAGATAAGTAATTGATCTCAGGCAATGAGTTCTTTGACACTGCCATGGCTGCAAACCCTATAATACGGACCGCCTCGCCAAGATACAGGCCTGAAACTACAATGCCAGGTTCCTATGATCAATAACAATCAATCATCACAGCTCCATCATTTTCCTTTTCAATGTTTCTGCTGTTGCTTTGGAATAGACTGCAGCCTGTGAGGAACATAGCATAACAGTAACAGAAAACAGAGAGAAAATAATCAAAATAGTTCTCAATGTATGGCGTTTGGTTAAACACAGACACACATAATCAACAACTGTTGTTTTTTATTACTAAAACACACACACACAAATAATCGACGACAGTTGTTTTTTAGAACTAAATTAAACTAGAAATCGTAGGCATGGCGGAGATGGTCAACCACCCTAAATGATCCCTTCTAGCGGAACTTCTTTTAGCTAGAAGTTTGATGGAAATAGCAACAAGGTACAAGAAAAACTGAATAACCCAAATGGGTTTCACCAAACAGAGATGCTGGGTCGAATCCGCAAAAGTCCAGATCTTGGTTCGAGTCCTGAGAAGTCCAGATGTACTAGTTGGAAGTTGAGGCTCAGATCTGAGTAAAATGGGAGAAGACGACAACACACCATGGCTGCTGTAAGGCCCCATAAAAATTTCACCTACATCCGGAGTTTCGTTGTGCCGAGGTAGACTATTGTATTTGAGGGTTGTAGTACGGACCTTGTGGTTGATCAGAATGTTGGGGAGTTGAAGAAAAATTGTTGCAGAACAGGGCGTTTCTGCGGTCTATTATGCGACCACAGAACTGATCTGCGGACCGCAAATCCGCCGCGGAGTGAAGCAGAGAAACGACCAATTTTGGAGGTTGTTTTGCCGTCAACTATGCGATCGCATAATCGTTTCGCGGGCAGCACTAGCCAGCATGAAGATTTCCGGAGGGAGACTCTATGGTCCATTCTGCAGCCGCATAATTGATATGCGGGCTGCAGACCTGGCCGCAGACTGGACCAGACCAGCACAGTTTTTGGGAACGTTTCAGCGGGCCATAGACCTGATTTGCGGTGCACTCTGCGGTTGAGTTGAGTTCAGAGGAATCATTTTCTGATTTTTAGATCCCGACCCCATTTGATTAAAAGCCATTGGGTCTCGTTTAGAAGGCAAAAATCTGTCATTTTAGAGTGAGGGGAGTGCTTTAGAGAGAGAGAGGAGGAAGCCCCAAGCACTTTGTTCATCAACCCTTGCTCAAGCGTTATAAATTCAACAAGGAAAACTCACAACGTCTTCACCCAAGAGTTAAGATTCTACTCCCTAGCCCTCAATTTCGGGATTGGACTGAAAGTAGGTACTGAGAAGTGTGATTCGAGAGTGTTATTATGCATGCATGTACCATCAAGGTTGGTGGGAAGGTTATTGATCTCAAATGGGTAAACATTGGGTTGTGGGATGAAGGAATCCACCGTAGGAGAACCTTGAAACCTTAATGCACATGTAGTGCTTGATAAAATGCTCAAATGAGCTGAAACCCTGAGTATCTTCCTAATTATGGTTCAAATTTGTCATGTTTCTAATAGATTGAAGTCGCTAGAATTTTCGGAACATTGTAGTAATTTAAGGAAGCTCAAGTGCGGTATGTTGGCTAAACTCTTGTAGAATTGATTTCCATGATGTCCTCGTAAGTTGCGATTATGATTGGCTCAATTTCTTATTTCTCACGTTCCGAGTCCGTCCTAACAGATTTGATTATTCGAAAATAAGAGTTGTGTTGAAAGATGTATGTACTCAAAATGTGTTCCAAATGTTCCTATCATATCATGATTCCTTCGTATGATTAACGTACCAAAGGTGTTGTAATTTAAAAATCATGTTTCAATTGCAAGTTAGTATACCTAATTGTGGAAGAGAAACTCCATGTGCTTAAGACTCTTGTTTGCCCATGCTTGATTTGAAATTCTCTTATTAATGATAATCCATGGTAATGCTTGAAAGTTATAGGGGTGAGTATGAAATATGAAATACGGCCGACGTGCCGAGAATGATATTACAATTGTGACCACTAGTGCCAATGAAATGGAAAGATGTGTGAAAGATTATGAAATGAGTTCTAAATCCTCTAAATAATAAATGCTTTGGGAGTGTCCTTTAGTCACCGAGGAAGGGTAGGTCAAAATAACCTAACCCCGAAACTACACGTGCCGGTGTAGGAGCGATTGAGGGGCAAATCCCCGTGTCGATGTGATGAGATTGTTTTCCCGTATATCGGATGAGACTGATGTGTTGAGATATTTCCCCTTAAATGGGATGGGATTATTGCTAGCGAGATGTGACGTGATGTTGACCCACACGGCACTGTGCTGAGACGGTTTAGCCGATCGGGCTGAGATCGGACGCCATGCCGCGCACATGGTGGTGTTGTGATTGGATGTCTCGGGGTGAGATGGCTTAGCCGATCGGGCTGAGATCGGACTCTATGCTAAAAGCACGATGGTCTATCGGTACTAAAGATCTCCCAACTTAAAAATATTGAAACTTACTCGAAATTATCTTTCTCCTAACTTGACACCTTGACACTGTTTGAGGCTCTCATTGATCTCATGTTTCCTTCTCATTTTATTATTACTCGTTCTATTGAGAGGGTGTTTAGTTTTAATACTAGTACTATTCCATATGTACTAACGTCCCTTTTGCCGCGGGCGCTGCATCTTAATGGATACAGGTGATTCCATAACAGGCGGTATTGATCGGTGATAGCAGTACACCCTCTCCTCAACTGACTTGGTGAGCCCCATTTCATTTTGAGGTATAGCCGGAACCTTGTTGCCCACACCATCATGCTACTCTTTTGTAGCTATTAGAGACTCTGTAGACATAGTGTGGGTGGTATTGTTGTTTTGGGAAAGTCAAACTAAAGATGTTGTATTTGTAACTATGAAAGTGTATGTATTTTGAAACTTGTTAATGACGTAACTAATGGTAATGAACTGGTGTTGTTCACATGACCCCTCACTGTCTAATTAATGAAATATATTTTCTCCTTATTCATGGTGAGTTACAGGCTTGCTTGGCCGGATTATCTCGATTGAGCGCCAGTCGCGCTCCCCGAAGTCGGGACGTGACAAGCTGCAATAAAACCGGTTTGCCCTGCCAAGATACGGGTCAGATTGTCTTCAACCCCTATTTATCAGCCCAGGTTAGCAATATCACTGCCTCTCTGGAAAGATGGGAACTTCTCCGTAGTAGGCGTTTTGACAACTTCAAGCAATTTTTGACAAACAAATGCCAAGATTAGAGGATATCTGGCTTAAGCTCAGAGAGGTCAGAAAACATGTACTAGTATTTCTCAAGAGGGTTGTTGGTTTTTTATTGATGAAGAAATCATAGGCCAAACAGAGGGGGCAACCACCCTCCAAGAATTCCCTTTTCTCTCTGGTGGCATTATTCTTCTTACTGGGCTGAACCTCCATTTTTGTGTAGTAAAACACTCTATTTATAAGAAAGAATCTGATGGAAGCCTGTAGTCAAGAAAATAACCCTCCTTTTCTATGCTTTTTTGCTGCTTTGCTTGGAACGGCAACCACGCTGGAGCACGGTATTAACAAGTATTAACAAATAGAGAGACAGATGCATGCATACTCAGAAAGGGCTGTTTGTTTGGAGCAACATAGAAATCCTTGGCATGCCGGCGATGATCAATCACCCTGAAATCACCATATTTCTCCAATTGCCTCATTTTTGAGCTAAAAATTAGACGGAGAACTGCATCAGATAATTGGGTGTTCAAGGAAAAACTGAAGAACCCAACAGTGTTTTCCAGTTCAGAGAAAGACCATTCATTCAAGCATCAAATGGTTGTCATAAAACTTTTAGGGGTCGTTTGGTAGGTTGTACTAAGTAAAATAATCCCTGTATAAAATTAATCCGTCCAACACAATGTTTGGTTGCTCAATTAAATTTATGCATACCTAATACATGGATTACTTATACCTCATAGGAGGTTTAGCTAATACCAAGGAAACCAAGGGATTACTAATCTCTGCATTAACTATACCTGGATAAGACCCTAAAATTACTAAACCGCCCCTCAAATCCTTTTCCTAAATTTCTTTATATACAGAAAGAAGAATATTCAAGGTATAATTGTAAAGAAAATTTTGTACATTTAAACCAAAAACAAGCTTAGATTATACATTGCATAGCTAATTATTAATACAATGAACCAAACACTTGATAAAAAATAATCCCAGCACTACAATCCTGCATTACTTGTGTTCGTACCAAACGACCCCTTAGGGCTCAGATTCTTCTTTTTTATGAACCTGCAAAAAGAAAGGGACCACGCCATGGCTGCAGACACCGGTTTGCAGATGATGCCATACCGGGTCGGCCCTCCAAGATACGGGTCGGATTTCCTCAATGCTAGTGGATGATAGCCCAGAAAGAAAGAAGCAAATCATCATAGCCCAGTATTAAAAGTGGCTACCCTGTGTGTCATTTCTACCTTGTTCTAAATACATGGGGTCATAAAATTGCTATTTGTGCAAATCAGCTGTTGTAGCAGCAGAAAAGAGCTTTAAGCCAATCCAAACACCCCCATAGTCCCTTTTCTTTTCTTTTTCCTCATGAAAGGGTTGTTGGTTTTTTATGAATGGAGAATTCATGGACATAGCAGAGAGGGGCAACCACCCTTTACAGAAAATCCCATCTCTCTGATGTCTCATTCTTTTTCTCAAAGGGCTGCCGCGTAGCATTATCATCACATCGTTAAATTATCCCTGTTCTTACATTGATTTCATGCTGTTTGGTTCATAAAACAGCCAAATAACAGCACAAACAGGAGAAACAGAAGAAATTCCAGTAGCAACAACAACGACAACAATCTGGGTATCTCGAAAAGATCTGTCTTTAACACACATATACCATGTTCGAGTCATGAAGCATCCTGATGGACTGTTTGGAATTTGAGGCTCAGACATGTATAAAATGGGGCAAAGAGAAGGTGATCACGCCATGGCTGCAAAGAACCGGTTGCATGTGAAAGAGAAGCCACAATCACAAACCATCCGGGTTTGCCATGCCAAGATACAGGTCAGATTTTTGCCATGCCCCAAATTTCAGCGTAGACTAACAATATCATCACTGCCTCTTTCGAAAAATGGGAAATTTTCCATAGTTCTAGTAGGCGTTAGCACAAGTTCAAAAGTCCTCATCAAACAAACAGAAGCTTCAGATCGGGGGATGTTTTGGACCAAAAACATTGTCTTAAGCTCAAAAGAAAAAGTACCACTGCTATCAACAATACTTGCCTGCTTTATTCTTCTGAAGAGGGTTGTTGCTTTGGTAGATGGAGAAATCATAGGCCAAGCAGAGAGGGCAACCACCCACCATGAAATTCCATTTTCTCCCAGTTAGCCTCATTCTTCATGCTGGGCTGGAGTTCCATTTTGCTGTAGACTGCAAAAACCTGTAATTTATAATTAAATGAGTAGTGGTGAGAGTTCGGAGCAAAGAACAGTAGTCATAGAGAGAGAGAGAGAGACGAAACAGACACATGATACTTATACACACATATACCTATGCAAAAAGAGCTGTTGGTTTGAGCAAAGAAGAAATCATAGGCATGCCGGAGATGGTCAACCACCCTGAAACATTCCCCATTTTTCTCCGATTCCCTCATTCTTTTGAGCTAAAATGAACTGGATATTCATCTGAGGTTCTGGGTTTTAATCGAAAGGGAGCCGTGGAGCACCAGTAAAGTTGTATCCGCAAGACCTATAGGTCACGGGTTCGAACCGTGAAATCAGCCACTCAGGAAAGGGGCGTTCATACGATGCTTCGTGTACCGGGCTGCTATTCTGGGTTCAAATCCTGGAAAGTCCACAGTGACTGCTCAGTTCTGTATAAAGTGGGGCAAAGAGAAGACGACAACACCGTGGCTGCAAAATGAACCAATTGAATGATCCGGGTTTGCCACGCCAAGATACAAGTCCGGCTTTCTCCATGCCCCAAATAACAGCCCAGATTAAGCAATATCATCACTGCCTCGGGAAAATGGAAACTTCTCCCTAAATTCGGACAGTTTCAAGATATAAATTGGAACAGAGAGTGTACCAATGCTATCAGCATCACATCAATGGCAACAGAAAATTGCATGGTGTAGCTCATTTGGTTAGAGCGTGTAGCTGTTAACCACAAGGTCGAATGTTCAATCCCTTCCTATAGCATTTCCAATCATTTATGCCCAGGGATTGAGCATAGTCGATAGATTGGTTTGGCTTTACATGGAATCTGAAAATATTTCCATCCATATATCTATCTATCAACAACAGTAAATGAGAAAGCAAAGTGCTTTTTGTTTTGAAATCATGAGCTTACAAGAGAAGAAAGAGTACCCATCTTCTCTGGCACCTCATTCTTTTGCTCTGAAACTTGAGCTAAAATTTGGACCAAAGATTAACAGATTTCAAAGAACAAGAGGACCCGGGTTTCAAAGAACAAGAGGACTCAGATCTGCATTTTGATCAGGCAACCAAACCATGGCTGCAAAATCACCCGTCCATTTCCCAAGCCAAAATACGGGCTGGATTGTCACAATGCCCAATTTTGTAAGACCAGAATTTGAACATCCCAGCCTCTTAAACTCAAAACGAGGAAAACGTAACGTGCCAAAAACACACACACAGAGATGCAAGTTTATGGCTGAAGCTGCTGATTGAAAACATATGAAGATTAAGCATTAATGCATTGCTTTTACATGATCAGGCCGAGTATTTCATGAACGGAGCTGTTGGTTAAGCTGCTAAAGAAAATCATTGGACAAACAGAGAGGGTCAACCACTCTTAGAAGAAAATCCTTTCCCTCTGTTAGCCTCAATTCTCTCTCTAGGCTGACTTGTCATGGTGAATGTAACATGTCTGACTTCAGATCAGAAGGTTGCACGTTCAATTCACGTTGGGTTAAAATTGCCAATCATTAGGGTCCCAAACATTTTATATTAGACTGACATGAGCTTTAGATGAAGTGACATGGAGAGTGAGGATTAATATAGGCTTGAGGTGCAGTTGTTGTTGTTGTTGTATACCAAAGACACCCTAAGAGAAGATTTGAGGCTCGGATCTTTTGAGGAAAATAAGACGAGAATGAAGACATCACCATGGCTGCAAACACCGGTTGAGTGACACAAAAATCACTTGCCATCCGGGTTGCCCTGCCAAGATACACGTCCATTTGTTTTCTTTTTTTATTCATTTGCTCAGAGAAAGAACGAAGTCACCGCCATGGCTGCAATTCTGGATTGCCCAGCCAAGATACAGTTTCATTAGATCCCAAGCCTGACTTAAGATATTTTTCATCAGAATCGCTTTGTTGACAGGTGGTAGTGGAGTAAGCAACTAAGAAGCAGCCTAAGACGGCAAGAACATACACATGCATATTAATACTGCCCGAATTTGACCTCCATTTTACATCTTACCAATCATACCTTTCTGGCCTTTCATGCTAATGACAATATAAAGAACACTATATCTTCTAATCAAGAAAACCAGTTAGAGAAACCTTTATTTCCTTGGAGCAATGGAGAGGTTAAACAAGAAGCCAATGTGAACTTAAAGCAGGCTTCAGGCACTGAATTCAAGTCCAACATCTTGTTCATCATGTCTTTCACTTTCCTTTAGATTTGGGTTTGCAGGAAAAGCAGCAACTTTCTATTTATATTTCTATCTTCCAACCACATTCACTGAGATAGCAAAGTGTTTTTGGATTGAAATCTCTGAGAATAAAAGGTACCCATCTTTATGTGATACCTCATTTGTTTGATATTTAGCTAGAGTTAGAACTTCAAAGCACAAGAGGTCCCAAGTTTGATTCCCAGAAATCTAAGGCTCATATACTGAAATTTGCCCAAACAAAGAAAATGCAAATACGCCATGGCTGCAAAATCACCAGTTGCATGCAAAAGAGACTAAGAGAGAGCCTCAAATGCAGGCCATCCGAGGATTTGCCAGGCCAAGATACGGGTCAGATTGTCCTCAATGCTCGATTTTGTTAGCCCTGAAAGTAATAGATTATTATCACTGCCTCATTGTTACAATTACTCAAAAGGAGGAAACACACACACACACACACAGAGATATCTATGGCTGAAGCTGCAGACTGAATAGCTGTTTGTATTTCATGAACAAGGGCAGTTGGTTAAGTAGCTAAAGAAAATCATTGGCACAACAGATAGGGGCAGCCACCCTTGACAGAAAATCCCTACTCTCTTTTAACCTCATTTCACTTTCTCGGCTGAATTATTTTTGGAAAATTCTTGGTTCTATCCTGAAAATTTCCCAACTTTTCTCTTCTCATATGGATACATTGGTAACCAAATACTGATTTCATCATGATAAATATTTCCAACATACCAAAGACAAACAGTAAAATTGAGGCTCAGATTTATAGATAAGACAAGAAAATGACGTCATCCCGTGGCTGCAAACCGATTGCATGACATAAAATCACTAGCATCTGAGTTGCCCCGCCAAGATATGGGTCCGTTTATTTCTCTTTTCCCATTGTTTTGCGCAGAAAAGAAGAAAGTATCATCACAGCCTCAGTTTCTTTTTTTCTTTTTCCCCCTTTTCTTTTTGGTTTGGGGGGGTTTTGG